>VDFB02364989.1:0-276451 GCA_007258455.2 Sequoia sempervirens
ATATATATATCGAGTCAATAATTGTCAATCACGTTAACCAATATATGTCAATACACTTATACATACATACATATATATATACACATTTTATTGTATACTTATATATGCATAAACATGCTCAATGCATACGTATATATGTATATCATATTTACTTATTTTATAATAAGTACGAATACGTAAAGAAGGACTTCCATTTGACATAAAGATTCTATCACATGACCCCAATCAAGGATATCCAAAAACCAAGACCACATTCTAATACAAAACATACTCAAATCTTGATCGGAGGTTACTTACCCGATCCATGGACTAACCCGACTCAAGTAGACCAAATTGGAATGTGAATGTGTGTGATAGCTCAGTATTGGCTTATTAAAGGGTTACCGGACCAAAACTTTCTCCTGAGCGATACTTGCCCTCCCTCCCAGAGGTGTGAACCCGTACCAACATCCAACTTGGCACATTTGCAATGGTAGTTAAACATTCACATGAAATCCACTTGCATCATAAAACATTAGAATATTCAAATTGCAATACATATTCTTTCATTGTACTTCATCAATATAAACATAATTACTCCTTCAAAGCAATACATTTTAATACCTATTTCAGCATTTCATTCATTTATCAAACATATCAAAATCATGATTTACATTTACCATACTATTTACCTATGTAGGTAAAAGTAACTCAGTAACAATAAGTCGGGGTGTAACATAGAGTCACGACGAGGGTTATCAATTTCCAACAAATGATAGAAAAATGTAAGTTGATTCCAAACTTTCACCTCAGGCTACTATTACAAGGGAATTGGAATAACAACTTAGAAGTGCTGTGAGTTTAGAGGCTAAGTTCAAGAAGTCAGTGGGCGAAGAAATATTTCATTGTTCTGGTACCACAAAAGAAATTTGTATACAAAAAAATATGTAATAACCAGCAAATTTCCACAATCCAGCTTGTATTCATGCTGGCATACATTAATGCCTTCCACTCTTCATCAAACTTCAGCTATTAAACCAAATTTGTTTATACACAATTACTAATGACCTTTGCAATGCATAAATATTCCTTCAATTCATATCCTGCACTTAACTATTCGTACTCCCTCATACTCGCCTGCACACCAATATTTGGTGTTTACCCTGTTACACCTCAAATACAGCATTAGGACATTTGATATAACCTACCGACCTAATGATATTTTAAATGCTTCAAAATAAAACAAACATAACTCCTAACATAATCTCGAAGCATGATCATTGAATTATTTGAACTTTATAACTTCCTTTCATGAGGTGGTCTATTAGTTATTTGATATTTCCAACTTCACAAAACATAAATACAGGTATTAGGGAGGAACTTTTCTATTCCAAGTCCAACCTCAAAGTACAGTGATTGAATTGCTTTGAATTTATATATTCTTTTAGTGTGGAGGGTGTCCTTTTGTCTTCTATTTATTTCACCAAAGATGTGTAGTGGTAGGTACCTGATCAAACTAGCAAGCTTGTTGCGAGATATTTGAAAACCTGCACTAGCTATGGCATCAACTCTAAGAGATGCTTCAACAGACTTCAGCACCTTTGTCCTGCATCCATAAAGAAAATATTATTTTCATTTTATATCTTGTTTTTGACAAACGAACTTAGCTCAAAATATCATGCTTTCAGATTTGCAAAAAGCAAGGCTTCTGACCTTGGGGGTTGAGCTTCCAAGGCAAGTAATGGTATAGGCAAACAAGACACTGGAACATTTCGAACCTGTGCATCATGAAACAATTCAGAACTTGAGGTATGAACTATTTTAATAGCATGATGATGCCGGTATATTACTTTCTGCACAAACACTTAATCTATAACTAATGTCCATTTTTAGATTTAATTGTGGCCCATACATTTTCTTTGGTTTCTTCACCTTAATTTGTTGAGAAAAGTGGTTTCAAAACACGGGAAACTCAATGCACAGATGTTCAGACAAACGGTTTCAAAACAAATTGACAACCTCATCAACTAGTAACCATGAGTTCCATAAACAAAAAAAAATATAGACGGATTGATATTGACAAAGTTCAAATGCTTCCAAACAAATACATTGACAGAGCTTTCGACAGGAGCTGAACAAGGTGCCCTATGTCCAATTTTCTGCTTGCATGATTTAGCAGCACATATTCTTCACACAAAAATATCAGATTAATATCAAGAAAATGCAGAAACTGTTCCTGACATGGTAAAATATTAAAATATGGTAAATGCCAATAATGCAGGCCACATGCCCAAAATATAAAGTATAAACAGATAATCATTTATCATAGATATTCTGCATTTCATAGTTTTTTCTCCTCCTAACATCTTGCATCTCTCCATAATCTTTCTAACAGTGATCAGTAATCACTCATCCAGAATCCCTAAGGTGTCCACAAAAGTTTGCATGCTAGCCCCATATTCTTTGTAAATGCCACATGACAAAGAACTAGGCTTGATATATTCTGTGTATCAATTCTCAAATCTAGCACTTAATCCCAATATACTCCAGTAAAGATAAAAAATACAAAGAAGCACTAGGTAGTGGCAAACCTAGAGTGAGGTTGAGGAACACTTCACCTAACAATCAATTGAAAATCCAGTTGATAATTTTAAAATATCAGTGTCCTGCCAGCACATGGTCCATTTCCTTGCATTTTGCTTATTATCATGCATAGAAGTTCGGCTTTCTGGAGAAGCATGCCTTTCTTCTTCAGGTCTGATCATCAAGAGAACAAACTTCTTCCTGCAACTAACCAGTGTACTATGTTGCTTGGCATTAATCAATGGAACCTTGGAAGTTACCTCTGAAATCTTGTATTGTTGATCTCCAATATCATCAATGACATTTCTAGGTCTGGACTCACATAGACCATGACACAGCCATATGAAAGGTTGCCCAACTAAGGCACCACATCTCCAATGGATCAACATCACAGATGAATTCCAATTCTGAATTTCTTAATTATATATTTATTTTTCTTAGTTCAACCATCCAATGGTGTACAGCTGAGGCAAAGGCATCAGTTGCAGATGGACCCTATTGACTAAATCTAGTTGTATAAAAAAAATTACAGTTCCCTGACAAAAAATAAATGAAAAGCTTATCCTTGAATGAAAATTTGAGACTGAAAAGTATGCTCTGCTTCTTCGGAGTTGAGATCTGGAGGTGTTACCCAAGTAATTGCAACTACGGCATTAGGTTCTCAATATGCAATCTGCTTGCCTCTATCTTATGCAGGACTGACTTGGGTCAAAGTTTGCATTTGAGCTATCAGAGCTTTCCTAACACAAGTTTCTTCATCAAAGTTACCATTGGATCGATAAATTTAAATATTACACCATCTGCCATTAGTTGTTTTTGATTGTGAGGAGTTATCTTCTTCCTGTTGTGCGAGGCACTTGGGTTGGATGCTAAAGTTCTTCACATGATGCTTTCCGTCAAACTGTTCACATTTTTAACGTGTGTTATTCTCGACCTACCACATTTGGAATTGTCATTCTTTGCTTTGTGCTTGTAATTTGCTTTGATTTTCAAAACATAATTTTAGGTGTCTCCCAGTGTATAAATATGCAAGAATCCATCTCAGTTTGGATATAGGCTGCAAGCAAACCCCTACTTCAAGATCCAGTTCTTCACATATACCTAATTGCACTGTTTTTTAAAACATCCTCTGACCAGAAATTGTACATAATTTGATAATAGGAATCCCATTTTTAGTAAAACTCAGCTGTTCCCATCACAAGTTGATATGTATACCACCCATTGGAAGATTGAACATGTACCATAAGGTGATCAATATGAAGCGTACATTGATTGGCCTTGGTCATAATAAACTATTCTGTCTCCAGCCGGAACTCCTCAGCACAACATTGCACTGTTTCTGGGAACATATAGAACTCGTACACAACTACCTAACGCCCCACCAGTTACACTTGAAACAATGATCATTCTAAAAGCTAGCATACATCCCCTCTATGATTTTTCCTAGAGTTGACTAGAGAGTTATCAACCTAACAGAAGTTGTCCACCATCATTCATTCAAAATCAATACATGAACTTCACTCAGCCTGTGGTTAACCCTTCTTCACCATAATTCTTTTATACCCTTTGTATTTATCAGTTATCAAATCTGATTTTGGAGACATGTTGGAAGTTTTCTAGGTCGACCAGAAAAATAGTTGAAAACCTCTACACATCAATCTATTGGCACAAATCGTTGTTGCAAACATGGAAAGCTTGATTAATTCCCAAAAAAGAGAATGATTTGAATTAAGTGCCCAAATTTGAGTAAATAGCACTAGAAGAGGTAGATTTGTGGAAAGATGTCCTATAAATGCACATCAATTGCTCTCACCAATCCTAAATTCAAACTAGAGGCACTCGTGACTTAGTGCATGTAGTTATGGTGTCACATGGTCTATGTCACCCCTTTGATCAGTTGATCAGTCAATTTGTTGATTAATTTCCCAAACCATACTTTAAGATGACCACCAAGCTGATAACCCTAACTCCTTTACATTAATGTCAAGTGAGGCCCTATATGATTGATGTCAGACAGCAACTGTCCATTGGTCCAAGAAGCAGACCAATGAGTGCCATTTTGCCCATGATTGTTGATTGGTTCATTTCCTCCTTCTTGGCTGCTTCTTCTTGATCAATTGCCCAAGGGGCTGAAATACTCAAGCAGATGTGCCCTCTTATTGGATGATATTTTGTGACCCACCAAGTGTGGTGAATTGGTCTATGTTGCCCCTTTGATCATTTGATCGGTCAATTTGTTGATTAGTTTTGCAAACCATGCTTTAAGATGACCACCAAGCTGATAACCATAAATCATTTGTGTTAATTTCATGTGAGGCCCTATATGATTGATGTCAGGCAGCAGCTGTCCATTGGTCCAAGAAGCAGACCAATGAGTGCCATTTTGTCCATGATTGTTGATCAATTCATTTCCTCCTGCTTGGTTGCTTCTTCTTGATGAATTGCCCAAAGGGCTGAAATGCTCAAGCATGTATGTCCTCTTATTGCATCAGATTTTGTGACCCATCAAGTGTGGTGAATTGGTCAAAGTTCAGACAACCAGTCTTCAACCTTTAGCTTCTTCTTAATGATCACCACAACCTCTAGGGACTTAGCAAACTTTTCCTTCTTCATTGGTCAACCAATGATACTTCTTTCTTCAAAACTTGACTGATCACCAACTACCAATCAACAACCAAAATTTGATCAGATAATCACTATTCATTCTTGCATTTTGGACCAATGACCAATCATTATTTGTTCCCAACACTTAGTTAATTATAATGATGCCTTCATCAGTCCCTTAGTTGGTCAATCAATGATACGCCGTCCTTCAAAACTTGACCAATCAACAACCAACATTTGATCAGATGCTCGATCACTATTTATTCTTGCATTTTGGACCAATGATCAATCATTGGTTGTTACCAACACTTTGTTAATTATAATTATGCCTTCATCAGTCACTTAGCTGGTCTTTCTTTCAATCATTTAATTTACAACCAATCACCAACAATTATGTACATAGTCAATTTTTAATGCTCGCCCCTCCATTGATCAATCAGATACCTTGCTTTTCTTCTTGATCAATTACCAATGACTGACAAGCCACTTAGTTGATCTATTAATTACCCCATTTGCATTTCTTGACTTCAGATATGGACAATCTACCAAAAGAAGTTGGATATCAAATTGAACTCTTGCAAGTGGGATAATGTGAGAATGGAAAAGATTAAAGTCAATGGTCCCTCCTCAAATCCATGTTTGAGTTTATTTGTTAGCACAAAAGCTTGCACCCACCATTCCTTAATCCTAGAGTGTTCATGCACTAGATTATGGCTACATGCACTTGTCAAAGGTGCAAGGACCTGTTGTGACCTTTTCACACATCACCCCATTCAGAATGGGGACCCCCTAATTTTTGCTCCATTTGGGTCTTTTGACTTTGGTTTTGGTTGGTTTTCCTGCTGTCTCTCTCAGTTCCATTTGTCTTTCTGGGGATGTGCCCGTCTTTGAGCCTAGAGTTGAAATTTTGGCTAAGTCTGTGAAATTAGGGTTTTCATACTTCGGGCTAGTTTGGGGTTAGTTTGAGTGAGCGAATTGAAATTTGAGCTTGGCACTGCATTCAGGAGGCTTTAGGAAGGTTCCCATTAAGTTTTCACTGAATTCTGACAACTTACTATTTTTAGTAAGTGCTCAATTTGGGACCTTTTCCTCAAGACTTTTGAAATTTTGACTGCTACACCACGTTTAGGACCCTTTGAGCTGCTTGCTTGCAAATTTTGAGTGAAATCGGACGACTTGCTATTTTTAGTAAGTCCCCTATTTGGGACCTTTCTGCTTGGGTTTTTGAGAAACTGATTGTTGCATTAGATTCACGACACTTTGAGCTACTTGCTTGCAAAATTTGAGCAAATTCTGACAACTTTCTATTTTTAGCAGTTTTGGCTTCGGGAGCAATTTTTAGGGTTTACATGTATGATTTTTCAATGCATGTCAGAATAATCTTCCCAAGTTTTTTGAGAGCTTCATAATGATGTAACATGCAAGTCAAGTATGGCTTACTATTTTTAGCAGATACCCACATGCAGACCAGTTTTCTAGGTTTTTCTGGGTTTTTTGAGATCTCCCAGGCAGTATGACATGCAAACACATCCGGCAGTTGGTTGATCACTTTTTTAGGTACTTACTATTTTTAACAAGTACACTCCAGCAGCCCCCAGATCTTTAGTTTCACGAGCAGGGCAGTCCAGAACAAAAGGGAAGTCATACAGAGGTCATTTGAGGCACATGCAGGTCAAATTAGGGTTTCCAACTTCGGTACTCAAAATGAGAGGTAAAACTCGAGAAAAATGGAAAACTAATGTATCCAATCACGATCAGCATCTTTCAAGCAATCTACTGGTAAAATTTGAGTGCAATCCACATACTATTTATAGTAAGTCACCTCCAGAACAGGGCTAAAAATAGCAGGTCAGCATGAAAGGCCAGTGTGAACAAGTCAAACAGGGCATGAGGACCACGTGGAGCGAATTTCAAGTCAAGAGGAGTGGCAGAAGTTCGAGAATCAAGGGGTTACTAAAAATAGAAAGTGAGGGCGAGCAGGTTGACAATTTGACTAAGTGTTCAAATAGGCATAAAAATGCCTAAGACATTCAAGGAAAATGGTAGGGCACCCTCAAATGTGCCCAGCCTCAGCAAGACTCCAAATGCGCGCATCACAAGCATGTTGGATGAATGAAAATTTCCTAAGTCAGATACAAACTGGCAGACCACCCCCTAAAATGCGCCCAAGCTCCAAGAAGATGAGTTGAAATTTTTCTAAGTGATAAAATGGCATCACCCCCTCCCAAATGCGCCCAGTTGTCAAGGTGGCTTGAAAGAAATTTCCTAAGGCATGGTAAATGTGAAGCAAGATACCTCAAATGTGCCCACCTTGTGAAGGAGGCATAAAAATTTTCTAAGTTATGAAAAGATGCTTGAGACCCTCTAATATGTGCCCATCATGGAGAAGACAAGTTGAAATTTTCCAAGACATGAGAAAATGTCAGCAAGACCCCCAAAATGCGCCCAACTTGTGGAGATGATTTGAAAATGGAAGCACATAGTGTCAAATGCGCCCAAGCAAGGAATGAAGATAAGAAAAGCTTCTAAGTGTTTGAAGGTGGAAGCAAAGGGTCTCATATGCGCCCAAGATGAGTAAGGCGTGGAAATGGAAGTTGACCCTAGTAAATGCGCCCTCTAGTAGAAGCTGCATGAAAGAGAAAAAATGGAAGTAGCCCCCTTGAAATGTGCCCAAGCTCCAAGAAGTAAGTTGAAAAACGCCTAAGGCACAAAATGGAACCACTGCCCTTCAAATGCGCCCTCAACCAAGGAGTATGAGGTGAGAAAAGGTTTAAGTCAAGAAAAGTGGAAGCACACCCCTCCATATGCGCCCATCTCATGAAACAAATTAGAGAAATATTCCAAGGCATTGAAAATGGCAGGAGACCTACCTAGATGCGCCCAAGGCAGTATGGCAAGTTGGAGGAAAATTCTAAGGTGTACAAAGTGGAAGCATGACCCTCTAAATGCGCCGAAGAACAACAAAGTGGCTGGGATGAATGAAAAATTGTCTAAGGAATTAAAATGGAAGTTGACCTTCTCAAATGCGCCCAAGGAGTATGAGGTGAAGAAAACGCCTAGGACATGTAAAATGAAAGTTCAAAGGGTGAAATGCTCCCAAGATAAAGAATTTGAGAAAAATTGTCTAAGGCAAAAGGGCGTGACCCCACCTCAAATGCACCCAAGAGAGAGAATGTGAGATTAAGGCAAACACTAGTGAAAAATATTTTTTCAAAGGTGGAAAAGTTAAAAATTAAATGAACCCCTTCATGTGCGCCCATGAGTAAATAGAGTTGAGAAATATTTTTCTAAGGGGAGGTATTTTAAAAAGGTCAGGGGATCCTGAATATTTTCTAGGGGAAATAAATTTTGAATGAATTATGCATTGGCTTGTGATTTCAAAATAGACGCCTGGCTTATGATGGATAAAATTTTCTAATGGGAGATAAAATTTCCTAAGGCTCAAGTTGGATAAAAGTTTCTAGGGCACAGTTTCAAGGTACACAAGAAGAAAAATGTGCCCAAGGGGTATAAGATGGACGAAATTTTTCTAAGGAATGAAAATGAAAGCTCAAGTCTCCACATGCGACTTAGGGGGGAATGGATAAAGATATAAAAATTTTCTAAGGTAGGTAATGAAGCAAGAGCCTTCTAAATGCGCCCTCAAGGTGAGAAGTTTTTCTAAGGCGTGAGGACGGAAACATCAAGATGAAATGTGCCCTAGCACACAAATGTTAAATGTGCCCATGGTAAAGATGTTATGATGAAAGCAAAGTTTGCTAGGGAAAAATGTTCCAAAGATCAACCAGACCTTGGAAATCAGAGCATGGAAATCAAGTAAGTGAAGTGAATTTATATTATAAAAGTGTTTTGATGCTCTTCTTTTAATTTGTTTTGCAAGGTGAATGTCGGGACCAAAGCATGATGACTTGAGCGGATGGAGCAAGTACTCTAGGACAATATTACAACCTTGGAAAAAGAAAAGTTACATGTTTCAAACTCCTCCATGATGTATGGAAGAAACGGCTAAGTGTTGGAATAGGTAGGTGGCAAGGAAGAAATGATCGAGTCCATGATTGGAGAATCCTCCAAGGTCAGGATGGTAAAATAATGAAGGCCCGGGCATTAGAAATCATCCTCATGCACTTCAAAGTTAAAGAATGACAGTAGGATGGATTGAAGGACAAAGTAAATGAATTCTTCTTAAGAATAATGTCCTCCGGCAATGATTCAGAAAGTGTTCTCCAGCATACTTCACCCAACCTAAAATGCAATGGCATCCAGGAGGAAAATCATAATCAAGCAAGAGAAAGAAGTTGCAGTCTTGGAGTTTCAAATTGAGAACGTGCCTGCCATATCAAGTTCAAGAGGTTGAAGCAGTACTGGCCAGATTCATAGAGTTTGCAGTCAAGGAGAAGAGCAGTGGTAACGCGTTTCTGGACAAGAATCTTCTAGAAGATGGTGGGCATTAATTGCTTATAGTGGTCAAAGGGAGAGAGTGGGCATTCTGTGCTCATTTATTACCCCACTCCATTTTCTGGTAGTTTTTGGGGTAGAGTCTTGACAAGGGCTTATGTGGCTCAATCTGAGCCCTTCATTGTAATTCAATCTGAGCCATCCATTGAAATTGGCCAACTATAAAAGGGGCATCCCCCCTCATTTGTACATTATTAGAGATAGATCATAGAATTGAGAGATAGAGTAGAGAGACAAATAGCATAGATTGATAGCATAGCTTAGATTGAAGAGGAAGGAAAGTTTTCAAGTTGAATGCTTTGTAAGAGATTGTTGTGAACACTCCTATAATAAAAAGAGTTATCATTGTTTGTGGTTTCATCTTTTATTGTGGGTAGCTAGCAAGATTTCTTCGTCCTTCCAATTCACTTAGAATCTTAAAGTAGAGCTTAGAGTAAAATAGATTTTATTTCATGCAAGTAGATGGTAGTTGTGGAATGTGGTGGTTAAATTGAGCAGGCTTCATTAGTCCATACCACTAGCAAACTCACTGATGGTGGGTTCACCTTGTGTGGTCAACTAGAATATTGTGTACTTAACTTTGATTATGATTTATATGTTGGTATGCATTGTTGTGATGGTATCTTCATGTTAAGTTGTGATCTGAATACCTCAAGCTACTCCTTTGAAGATTGCACCAATTTTGTGGAAGTTGTCCAAGGTGAGGCAGAGCAGAGCTTGGTTAAAGTTTGCAAGAGTTGATCTCCATGTCCCACCTTTAGAGTAGATCATAGCATTTCTAATCCCTGCAACCATTTAAATTCAATACTTTCTGGTTAGTTTAGGAAACCTGTGCTTCATTTTCAAATCTTTTGAAGCTTATAAAAACCCCTTTCCTTTGATCTTCAGCTGAACAATTACGTAAGTCCCCCTTGAGATACCAGCAAATCACATCGAGCCAACTAAGACTATCCACAGCATGAAGGAACCTTGGAGTTCAATGCATGATCTTTCTAGCAATCTTAGCATGCAGGAGATTTTGTTCAAGAGAGGATAGAGTAACCGTTGGGAAAACTTTATTCTGTGTTGGTGCAGTCATAAAACACCCGTCAACAAGACCCTCAAAGCAACAAGGCATCACAATGGCAGAAAACATGCACTTAATGACTGTAGTTTAACTATGTAGCGGTCAAGTTTGTGGACTAAATATTTTGAAGAACACATTCTTTTGCTAAACTAACCTAGTTGAATAATTGCAGCTCTACTCAGTTGATGTGAATAGTGTTGCGTGGACATTAGAACATTAACACAACCAATTCTTAATTGACAATAACACTTTGAAAGGACAAACACAATCTTTTTTAGTCTAAACAGTTATTCCTACAAAGTAGGATTCTACTTGATTCAACAAATTGTTTACGGCATCAACATCTATCTTACTTTCAACAACATTGAAGTGAAGATCAACCTGCACCTTATTCAATATTTGACTTCTAAAGGATTTTTTAATGTGGATGGTAAGTCCAAGATATTACCCATTAAAGGAGCTAGCAAAAATAGCGTATCATATCAACATCTCCCCCTAGAAAAGATACCACATATCCTCTCAATGCCTTTTGAGTGCATCCTCAATCATTGTTTATTACCAAATTATCTCTTCCCTCACTAAATCCCTTTGTCTTCCATATGGGATGATTTGAAATGGTGTTAAGGTAATCCAAAGGATCATAGGATTCAAGACCTAACTTCTTCTCACCTGACCCTGTGCAATTGGACATAAAAAAGATTGGAAACCAGATCCTAGGAGTGGTCTAGGGTACAATGAACTAAAATATAGGATTGTATTGTATCATGGGAAGGAATGGTTTATACAATTATTTGTGAATAGCAATTGAAACACTCTACAAATGAGATATTCATTAGAATAAATTCAGCAATATAAAGAAATGTCATTTCGTTGCAAAGAAGGTCGTCATTGCACCAAAAGATCGACCTATTAATGCCAATACAACCGCCAGAGTTAATGAATCCACGAGAGGCAGTTAAGGCATGTCACGAACCCAAGCATTGCGTTACACATCACAACGAGACCAAGGGCACAAACCTTGCAACAATCCCCCCCCCCCCCCTAGTGCAAGCGAGGGGTTCGAACCAATGACCCGGGCTCTGATAACAGTTGTTGCAAAGACGGTTGCCGTTGCACCAAAAGATTGATCTATTAATGCCCAATACAACCGCCAAAGTTAATGAATCCACAAGAGGCGGTTAAACCATGTCACGAACCCAAGCGCTACGCTGCACATCACAAGGAGACCTAGGGTGCACACCTTGCAACACATACACATAGCAACAAAATTTAGAACCATGATAACATAATGTACACTCTCAATAGCTTTGTACAAAACTGTGAGGATGAATACTAATATTCTGACACAATTGATAAAAAGAAAGGAGAACCACTACTAGATCCATATTTATA
This sequence comes from Sequoia sempervirens, assembly GCA_007258455.2. Lineage (NCBI taxonomy): Eukaryota > Viridiplantae > Streptophyta > Pinopsida > Cupressales > Cupressaceae > Sequoia > Sequoia sempervirens. Next base: position 12,080 of record VDFB02364989.1, read on the forward strand.
CATTTTACATGAAAGATGACAAAGTAAAACCATTACAAGGATAAGAATAGGACATATTTAGTCACTTCAATGTTCAAGCACAGCTATCAAGCCTTGAAGCCACACAGCAAATTAGTGTTATACAGGTTTCACTTCTATCATGTAGCACCAACTCTAGATTCTCATTAGGATTGATGTCAGTACTTGACTAAAAAACTCACTGTACATCCAGAGTCAATAAATCTTCTTTGATAGCTCCATTGATAACATCATTTGAGTGAAGAAGAAGGGGTGTCTAACGAGTATCCAAATGGAAAAATTCAATCAATTGAGAATTTGATATACTGAAGAGGGAAGCTAGTCTTAGAATACCAACTACAAAGTGCCAAACATGGGTAATTCACAAGCATAGGCTTAATCACCTAGGGACATGAGTTTGCAAAGAGAGAAAATCAGCTTGAAGACATTCTTAAAGTGCTTGCAAACAAAACTTGGCTTGGACAATGCATTGAGGAACTACCTGTTTAAAATGGGTTGTACACCGCCGGTATTGGCATGGTGTGATGGTTTATAGGTGGCATTGTTGTTCTTCCCACCAAGGTTCAAACCCCGTTGGGGTGGTATTATTGAATGGTTGTATCCGGTTCATAGCTCCGGTCAAAAGCGTTTACCCCTTGAATTAAAAAAAAAAAATGGGTTGTACACCAAAATATGATGGTATGAACCCTCTCAATATATGCCCAATCAATAGGGCTCCAACCTCTAACCGGTAAAGAACCATATATTTAATGATTACATTTCAAAGGTACATCTTTAGGGATATCTTGGAAATGTGTTTGAAATCACTAGCACTCACGACAATAATTGAGATAAATCCCTAGCAAAGATGTGATTAAGAGGTAGGTTCAGGTTGAGAGAGAAACTAATCAACTAACACCCTAAAAAAGTCAATGTTGCCATGCTCCCAATAGACTCTCATTTATAAAAGAAATGAAACTCAAAGCATCCCTAGAAGTTGTTAGAAGAATGAATGCACAAAGTTTGGGAGAATTATGTGGCACACACTCCAATGTGTGTATGCTTGTATTTATTATATAATGAGGAAGTTATGTTGATGGTTGTAATGTACATTGCATAAGTTACCATCTAGACATAACCAATGGGATGTTATTAGATCATTAACATAAGTGATAAATGCATGTGAACATAGGTACAAAAAGGTTTAGTCATTAGATCAGCATGCTACTCCTGAGATGCGTAGTAGTGATCAGAAATATCATCAATATCAGCAAATTGCCAAATTTAGTGATGATGAACATCAATGTGCCTGATACGAGAATAATGAATGGGGTTCTTCCCCAACTTCAAGATTCCCGAATTGTCACAAAAAGTTGGAATCACTGACAAAATTGCAGATCACTCAAATCTCAACATGACCATACTGCTTCACAACTAGCACAAACAACTGCTTTGAACTTGCCTTCAATGGAAGATAAAACCATGGTGTGTCAAAGCTTACTACAAAACAATGTCTGCGCTGACCCAAAGTTTGTATATGTTGTCAACTTGAATTTTTCTTTCCTCTAATGGAGAATGCCAAAGTCGAGAATGCATTTGACATATTGTTACCCTTGTTTTGCTGCCTACCAATGAAGAAGCTTCAATTGAGCCAGAAATTGGAAGAGATTATTCATAGCAAAACAAAGTTCCAGTCATGTGGATGTAAGATATCGCAGAATTCCCAACAACTGTCTATAGAGTAACTCATCAACTAGTGATGAATCATCATAAACTAACAACTTTGGCCTATCATCCATAGGTATAGTGAATGGATTGCAATCAATCATGTGAAAGTATTCTAAAAGATTCCTAGATAATTAACCTAACCAATGAAAATGAGATGATCATGTTGCCAGAACTCTACACCTAAGCCATACTGTAGGAGGCCTAGATTAATCATGTCAAATGCAAAACAATAATTAGATTTCACTCATTAGAATGCCATGACCATGCCACTTATGATGGAAATATCATCAATGTCATCACCATCACTTTTGACATAGAGATTATTGGAAGAATGAGGGCACTGTGTTTGAAAGAATGTATGGCACACACTTCAATGTGTGTATGCTTTAAAAAGATTATTAGTGGAGTTACTATTTGGTGATAGTTCTTGACAAACCTGCTGTAGTAGCCTACAAGTCCTGAGAATTTCCTTTGATTTTTGATGGTTATAGGCACTTTCCACTCTACCATTACTTTGATTTAATTAGGATTGAACGTTGCCCCTAAATGCAAAACAATGTGTACAACATACTCCACTTCGTAGACTCCAAAAACATGCATGGAAGGCTTAGCATAAAGTTGATCTTTCTTAAGAAGTCATAGAAGTCAATCTACATGTTGGAGATGATCTTCCCATGTTTTGTAGCATATAAATATATATTCAAGGAACACCAGCACAAACTTCCACAAAAATAGTTTAAAAAAGGAATCCATCAACCTTTCAAATGTAGAAAGGAGATTTATAAAAATAGAGCATAATGAATTTCATGCACCGAAAATGCTGTTTTCGGATTTGATGATATATTGCCCTGATATATTAGATTTATAAAGAAAGCTGCTCCATGCAAATCATCTAGCAAATCATTAATATGAATAGAATAAGGAACTATCTTTGATGGTAATCTTATTTAGCTGTCTGCAACCCACATACATGCACTAAGCTTAATCCTTCTTGCCAACCATCGCCCCTAGAGAAGAATATGCACTTTGACAAGGATGAATAATACCATCTTCTGCTATTTCGTGGACCATGCACTCAATCTCAGTTTTTTGCACATACAAGTACCTATAAGGTCTGAAGTTGGGTGGTTAGCTTCCCATAATGAATCATATGGCATGATCATGATCCCTATTTGGAGGAAGTCCTTCAGGCACATCTTCAAAGACCATGGAGTGTTTGTTAAGGGTAGCCTAGAGATCTAGTGGTGATGATGTGTGCGATTGTTGAGCTTTTGTGAAACCAATTGTGCCTCAAATCCTAAAGATAAATGTGTTAATAACTTTTGCAATTGGTGTGAACTAACCATCTATGGAGACTTTGCTTGCAAGCCCCAAAGTTCAAATATCTTTCCTCCTCAAATAAATTGCTTGAAGAGTTCCTAGAAATTTATCTCTATTGTATCCAAAGTAGTAAGCCATTGGACCCCAATACCACATTCATTCCATCCATGGAAATGGCAAACATAGGATTGTCCATTAGGTAAATATCCATTGTGGTTAAGTGTTATGGCATTTCCGAAACAACTAAAAGCACACCCATCTAAAATCATGACTCGAAACTTTAGTGTTAATATATACAAAGCAATTTAGACCATGTTGCCAAATTGTTGTTGATGAAACTATGAGTGATACAAATTAACAATGTTATCCTTTGTTTCTTTAAAAAAACCATGGACTTGAAGGTTTGCTGAGTGTTAATGATTAACAATGCATGGCAAGAAATGGTTGGTGATCAACCAAAAAATACTTGTTTTGCATATTTTTCTCTCATGAGGGTTATGTGGAAATAATATATTATTGTTGCAAAATTTCTTTCATTTGGTATCAGAGATTGGTTGTCAGATTGTAGGAGGAGGTATCTTCCTAGTTGTTAAACCTTGGTGTGAGTGGATCTTGTGTATAGTTGAATCCACGGTCTTGCAAGAAAAGGATGAAGACATTTTCAAGGTTTCATATGTGTTTGTAAATCTAGGGTGTTGCAGATTTGGAATTTTATGGTGGTTTGGCAAATGTTTTTTATGGGTTCTCCTTTCGTGATGGTTTTGAAGGTGAGATTTTCAAGGTGACTCTTGGACAAAAACAAACCTCACCATTGAGTCCAAAAGGCCCAAAATATTATACATCCATATAAAACTCAACATATTTTGGAGGAATCTTTAGAGTCAAAGTTTGTACAGGTGCATGGATCAGTACACTCTATATGTTGTCATAGTCATGGATCTACAATATGATTGGTAAAAGGAATATTCCTAGCATATGTGTCCCTACATAGTATTTGCATCATTTTCAAGTACAACAAAAAAAATTGGTAGTTTTGATAGGTTAGAGGGTACAATTCAACGTTAGCATAAGTCATCAATTGTCAAATCCAAGCACAAGGTTTGTAGGTACAATTGGCAATATAAATATTTTTTTGATAGTATATGGGTCATATGGAGGGCAAGTCAACAGCCAACCACATAGGCCACGAGGGGCTTAGCAGCCCCAACACCCTCATTCATAGCCCTTATTCAAGCCAACTATACCTTAGCACCCACAAGGTTTCAAATATTTGGAAACGCTGCTCCACTCAAGCAACTCCATCCCTACTCACCACCACAACTCTATCGCACCACCACTCTAGTGGCACCAACTGCACACCACCTACCCACCACCACCACCCAGTCAAGCCCTAAAGGCCATTTGCTTGCACAAGGAAGCTTATTTTTTCAAAAAAACATAACATTTTCCTAAAGTGTCAAATTTTTGTGTTCTTATAGTTTTCAAAAAATAGTGGTATCAATGGTTTATCCAATTTTTCTTGTTTATGACAAAAAATTCTAGTTGGAAGCCAATTTTGTTCTTCATGATTCAATAGATCATATCTTGTGCCTATGTTGTCCAATTTTGGACTTCTTATAAGCAAGAGAGACCATTTTCTAAGTATTTTGCAATGGATCAAGTTTGGAAGTGTTGATATGTGCTTTGTTCACTTACATTTCTATAGAATTGTTTGTTGGATTCCTTAACTATGGTTACTTTGTGGGTCTACAACAAATCAAATCTAAAGTTGATTTGGTTTTTGAGTCATGGAAAAATCTACATGTTAATTTTTGGTTGTCTCTGTTTTACATGGTTACTGATGTAATGTTGAACTTGTATATTGCATTGTGAGATCTATGAGTTGTGCAGTTTTGTAGGCTTTCTATACTTACAAGTTGCATAGATAACTCAAATATGGGTTATCTATACCCATAGATTTTTCAGTGTTGATGCAAATTCTATTGGTTGGCCTTGTTTGGTCACTTGGTGCATTGGTATGTTTGCCATTATGAGGCACAGAGATGGTGTTGCCTAAGACAATTGTATTATGTGACCTATTGTTGTTAAATATGATTGCATGAGAGATTCTAGATCTCAATTCAATGGGAGTTTGATGCAGGAACACTGAGGGTGGTGATCATGGTGTCATGAAGGTTCCTATATGCATAGAGCTTTGGCATAACATGGTCGTTTATGTGGATTCATAGTTGGTGGTGATTGATTGAAACCTGGATTGTTGGTGGTGGTTTATCTTCTTGTTTTGGAGATCATGGCTCTAATTTATCCTTTGGGATGCTAGTGTTGCAATTGAGTGTCTTGATTGTGCAAAATCCTTGGGTAATCTTTAGTTAGGAGATGGTTATCACAATGCCTTGTGTAGCTCAATAGCACCATTTAGTGGGAGCTTTGGTCATGATGTAGATTTGTCACTCGGTAATGGATGATCTTCTATAGTGGTTGTTGGTGTCATGAGGAGCTCTTGGGCTTTGTTTCTTGTATGTAGTGAGAGTTCATTGACATTTTCACTTCCATTGATAGGAGATGCTTATCTTCATGTGGTTTTGAGATGTTGACATCTTGTTACCATGGAGGATTCTTGGATTCTTTTGTTAAAGTATTGATTATGATTTGTCAGTTTGACAAATGAACTTTGGTTTAGAGGATGGGTGTTATTGTGCCATGGTGGATTCTTGAGTACTAGTTAGAGTGTTGGCATGATACAGGTTCTCTTGGGAGCAAATATGTTCATTAGAGACCTATGATCTTTTGGAAAGATGTAGATCAAAACATCATGGTGAGTTCTTGATATCTGTACTAATCATTCAAAGGGAGTGTTGGTAGTGAGTTGTGATAATCCTCTAGCATTCAATATAGTTGTTGTTATGCAATTGGAGTTTAGTTGGTGTAACATCCCCTCCTTGCCTCTAAGCAATGGACTTGTCCATTATCCTATTCCAAAGTTTCCATAGGCTAAGCAGAGTTTGGTAAGGGAACTCAGAGCCAGTCTCATTCTGTGTTGGTTTTCAATGTTTTGGGTAGGACTTTCTATTTTTAGCAGGGGGCCAATTCCTTCACTTACTATTTATAGTAAGCCATAGGGCATCTCAGTAATCTTCAGTTTTGTGCCAATTGATGTTTGGTGAGTACTTACTATTTTTAGAAGTTGCTATTTATAGTAAGTCTATTTCGAGAAACTGGTCTCAGGTCCATAGTGTTCTCAACAATGTTATTTCTTTGTTGGTATTGGAGAGCCTAAAGTGGGATTATTTAATATTTGTTTTTTATCAGTCACTTAAGTTATTTTTATAAAATAACTTTATAACTTAAGTGAGGGGATGTGTGGTCATTGAAAAGTACCTTGGTGCCTAATGTGATAATTTAATGTTGTTTTAGAAGACTGCATAAAGCAAAATAGTTTCCCTGTGAGCATGGACGCCCAAGGAGGGATAAGATGTTTTAATTTATAAAATTTTGTAAGGCTCATAAGGGGAGGCGTTGGATTTTGGGAGGGAAAAGCATTTCAAAACCTAAAGTTGCCCTAATTCCCTCTCACTCTCTATAAAACTTCATTTTGGCTCTCATTTGGTTATCTTCTTTTTGGCAACTTACTAGAATGTTGCTAGAATGACTTTAAAGTACTCAGGCTGTGTGTTGAGGACGAAAAAACCCTCACCGTATTGAGCTGGTTTCGGTGGTGAGAGATCCACCCTAGTCAGATTTTGAGTGGTTCCACCCAAGGATCACACAGTGCTTCAGCAAAATTCAGATTTTCAAGGATTTGAGAGGTGAAAGATGAAGATTTTTGTGGTATTTTGATTTGGGTTTGTTGATAGGAGTGTGTTTTGGAGTTTGCATCTTTTTGGAGGTGGTGTTTTGGGGTGTTTTCTGTGGTCTGAAATGAAATATCAGAAGTTTTGGAAACTTAGATTTTTCAGTGGCTGAAGGTCGAATCTTCTCATAGCTTCATTGGTACTTGGCAAGTCATTATGGATGTTAGTGTGTTGAATTCCTCTTATCAAGGTGCCCTCTTCCAAGTACTCATTTGTATTTTTCGGCAAAGGACTGAATTTTCTAGGCAATTCGCCCTTCTTGGGTTTCGTGCCATTTTGGGTTTTAGAAATAAGGGTTGTTGCTGTATAATCCTCATAATCAGTCCATCTTCAGTATTGGTGTTGCTGCTCCTAGGCGTTGGAAATGACAAGGTCTTGGTGTGATCTCTCTAAGGGGATGTGGGAGCTCATATGTATTGATCTGCTGCTGTTATAAAGCACTTTCCAGGTCTGAAACTCCTTATTTCAGGTCTGAAAATACATTGTAATATTCTGATTTAAATCTGAAATGTATGCTCTTGGTATATGTTGCAATTGCTATTGAAAAGCATTGTTATCTATTGGTCTCCTTCTTTATATGCAAATATTTCTTAATGCTGTTATACAGCTTGAAACGCATTTGAAAACATACAGAAACATATCAACAAACAAGAAACAGCAGACAGTGATTTCCAAAAAAATCAGGGTGTATGTTACAGTTGGCATGGTATGATTGATTGGGTGTTCATGGATGCTTGATAGACTTGAGTGAGGCTAGAGAATGCTTGTTCTTGGAGATCGTGTGTTGAGATGATTACTCTTTCATGAGGTTTCAGTGCATCTCAAGAGGAGAAATCTCATTCCCCACTCTCAATCCACTCAACAGAGATCATTTGATAGATATTGCCCACTTTATTTTCAAATGCATTTTGTTTGATGCTTTCTTTTCTCATGGGAATGAATCTTGAGCTATGGATGTTCGTTTTGGAGGGATCGTTTGAGGATTACTTGGAATGGCTTTGTTTCCTTTGTCTCCTTATATATATATGAGTTTATTATGAAGACAATTTTTCAGGAGTGCATGGAATGGCCATATGCATATTCACTTGTGGGAATGCTTGTTTGATCTTTTAGTTTGAAAGGCTTACATCTTGGTTAGTTTATTGATATATTGTATGTTTGACCTTGGGGTTGAATAGTTGGATGTTGAAGAGGCTTTTCTATTTGGGGTCTTGAGAAGGAGATTTACTTGTCACAGCTAGAGCACTTAGAGTTGTAGATAGAAGGACATGCTACATGGTTTTGAATTATGGGTTTTCTCTCTATGGTGTATTGCTTCTTCCTAGAGCTTCATGTTCACATGATGTGAGAACTTGGGATAGCTATGGAGATCAATGATGAGAGAGATTTCATAGTGATTTAGTTTGCAAGTTTGACAATCATCGTGTATGTTCTTGGGTGTGAGATAGTATTGATGACATTTGTCAAATCCTTCTTGTGAGTACCATTGGTGAACTTTTGGTTGCTTTAGTTGAATTCAGATTTGCATTACCCATGATTGTCATCTAGGTTGGATATATTGATGGCAGAAGGTCTACCTATGACAATGAGTATACTTTGTCTTTGAAGTATGGTTAGTTGGACATGTTAGCAACTATTTGTGGTTGCTATTCCAGCTATTGATAAGTTCTTGGCAGCTACTCAAGCATATTTGTTACCATTGGATTTGGTGTTTGTATTTGGACATCAAGTTGAGGCAAGATTCATGCTTCTATGTGACAATGTGTTCATCACCTTTGGATAGGTGTGGAGACAGAAAAAGTAACCCTTCTACTATTTCTCATGTTTAGGCCCTCCTAGTGATTTTGGCTTTATTTTGCCTAGATTTAATGTTGTAATGTGGTCAATACATTCACATTAGGTCTTGGGTCCTTGTGAATCATTAAGAATTCTAGGATGTCTTGTAAAAGTGTTGTGAAGTGTTGTAACCCACTTTCACACTTTTCTAGGACCTTTTCATTATAATTCACTTAAATAACCTCTTTTATCACTTACCAAGTCTTATTTCAAAGTGTTGTAAAGAGTTGTAACAAACTCTTACGCTTTTCTAGGCTTGTCATCACTAATTCAACCCTTTCTTATGTCTAAATGACCCCTTAATACACTTTCCGGCCCTACTTAAGTGTGTTTTGGAGAATAATCCCATTAAACATCATTAAATACACTTTAATTCCCGACAACCAGTAAAATTGCCCTAGTGGGGCCAAGTCACCACCTGGGGCAACTGTAATCAACCGGACTAAATTTTTTTTTTGTTTTTTGTCAAATGCAATACGCACCCATTAAGGTTAGCTCTAAAACCAAAACGTTGCGTAAGCAACTCTAACCAAGAATGTACACCAGGATCCCGATGTGGGCAAGGTGTGAGCATATGGTCAGAGGGTCTAATGCAGATGCAAACTGAAAGGGAACTCTAACCAAGAATGCGTCTAGGATAGACGAGCATATGGTCAGAGGATCTAGATGCAAGATGAGCTAAAGTAACTCTAACCAAGGATGGCGCCGAGTGATGGCGAGCATATGGTCAGAGGGTCCCTACAACTACTGACTGAAAGTAAATAGGCGGCAAGCCAGCCTCTTCCACTTATTTAGTGGGAATTACAATAAAGTAAGAGAAAGATAGAGAGGAGAATTCTTGATAGTACTACTAATCAGCTTACAATATGTTAGAAAGCATGTCAAAGCCAAGTAATTCAAATTCTTCAATGCTGCAATAATTAATAAGACTTCCTCAATACTTAACAAGCCTCTCTATACTCAAACTCCTCACAAACTTGCATTTATATAGGACTGATATGACAGACCAGCAACTGAAATGAAGCAACCAGCAACCCTAGAACCCACCAAAATACTCACAACTCACTCAATACTTGCCAGAATGACATGAAACTTGATGCAAACCAAAGCTAGGATGATGACAATGAGATCAAGACTGAGAAATGACCAACAAAATGCAATATTATTTTTGTGCACACTTTCCAAGACAGCCCAGAATGGTACGGCCAAGGAGAGGAGCGATTTTTTAATATAAAATTCTAGACACCTCTAAAAATTCTGGAAACTCCCAAGAAGGGTCGCCCCAAGCTGGAAAACACAAAGGAAAAACACCCAGAATGATAATATTTTTATTTCAAGAGACATAAGCAATTCTTACAATCAGCTGTGATATTCAGCAACTTCAGAAAATTGACTAATATGCAAAGAAACTGAACTAAGATGCTATAGACTCAAATGCAATGCCGAAATAAACTCACTTACAATCTACCTCTCAACTAATTGCTATCTTTCAAGCAAGAAGATGAGCCAAGCTAGGAGGTGTGCTTTCCTCGAAGCAATCTGTCACCATTTCGGCAACATAACTTTACTGAAAATATGAGATGATCAACTGAAGAGAAGAGGTCTCCTTTTATAAGCTTGAAGAGAATCTCCAAAAGTCTCTAGAAGGTGCGCCAAAAACAGAAGTCAAGGCAATTCAAATTTAAGTTGACTCTTTTCCCTCCAAGGTGGCGTCAATTTTCAAAGAAGCAATAATATTCACTTTTTTCATTAAAATAGTCCTCCCTTCAAGTTGGCGTCCAATTCTCCTTAAGCATTTTTGAACCTTTGATTTAATTAATCTTTTCAGATGAGGCATTCACCCATAAAGTCCCCCTTTTTAAAACAACATAAAGTTATAATGCTAGGCCAAGGGGGTTATAATATTAAATATAACATTATAATGTGAAAATAACTTATCTCTCTACAAAAATGCCCCAAAAATCCAGAAACATCAATACCAACTGAATCGCCTGAAGGAGAGGACCAACTGAACTGAAACCAACCTGTCCACTGCCAGAAATAGAATTTACTAAAAATAGTAAATTCATGAAGTTGCTCGGAATACCAAACAGACTATACCACTACGAAGCTCTCTGAAAACCCAGAAAGAATTCGCAATCCAAATTCCAAACTTCAAGCAACCACCTCCTCAAAAATAGGAAACCCTAATTTCACCCTTTGAGTAGCCTACGGGTCTTCGGAATAGGCCAACGATCAACTAAAGCGATCACATTTGAGAAGGGGACATTACTATTTTAAATTTTTGGCGAGATATTATTCTCTTAACCTTAAGGTTGGCCTGTGATGTGTTATTTTCGGGAAATTTTGCATAATCATGTATAAATATAGGGTTTTCCTCTCATTTTCACTCCCATTCATTAATCTAATCATTTATCCATCATTCATAATCCATCTTAAGTCAAGTGAGCTAGGGTTTTAGCATTCTAAGTCATCAAGATAGCTTTCTAAGGCATTCAAGGGCAAATTCTTCATCTATTGCTACAGAAAATCAAGATCAATCATCATCGCAAGTCTCTAATTCCATTATTTCATGTTTATGCTTCATCTTATTTTTTCATTTGGTTTAATTACCTAAAAGGGATTTGACCAAGGCAAACCCCTATTCCCTAACATTTAACATTTCTCTTTCTTTCTTTGTGTGTTTGCAGATTTAGGCACTTTGAAGGTTTGGAAATCATTGAAAGATAAGTTGCAAACTTATTGAAGACATCTCCTTGTCGGCTAGGTCAAAATATCCACAAAAAGTCACTTTCAGGCCCGAATTTGGAAGTTTCAGAACCGGACATCTAGAGGAACAGAAAATGCAAACCGAGGGCTTCCGTTTCCAATTTCGGATTTTCAGAAAAGCCAAAGTGGACTAAGTCGCCATTGTCCCACTGCACCTGTTTTTCAAAAGTTTTTGTAGATCTAGATACCCATTTGGTTGAAACAGGTTTCAATGCAATTTTCCAGTCTAGGACTAAGTTGCCCAGAATGGCATAAGTGTCCCAGTAGGTCAAAACTCCAGAATCAGCGGCATTTCCATTCTTCATTTCAGTCCTTAACACATTTCCAAGTGCACACATTCAATTTTACAATTTTCTGTTTTGTTTCATGATCATTTCTAGGTTATTTAGTATATGTTTGCATATCACAGTGTGTTTTCAAACGAAGTGTATTTCATTAATTTTGCATTAACAATCAACATCTTTTATTAGTTTATTGCATTTAGGCATATTTCATTCATACTTGCATTAGTTTTGAGTGAGGACATTGCACATTTTTGCCTATCTCTTTCCTTTTAGGTGAAAAACCCTAGAAGTGTTAGAGAGCATTAGGGTGCCAAAAATTTTGTCCACAATAGGATCTTATCTTTCATGCATTGGCAAGATGGAGAATGAGAGGATTCTTGTTTATAATAGCGGTCACCTTGGTTATTGTTGCAAGTAACTTGATGGACGACATGGAGCACATAGATGTTTTGATGGTGAATGTTGGATATAGGGATTGTTCCTTGGATGATTGAGTTTACTTTTGACCCCATATGCAATGTATACAACAAGTGGGAGAATGTTGGAAAAGGTGCATTTTACACGGCATAATAATAATGATAATGAAGTAAAAATAACTATTTAATTGTGGTGCATCTTAAAGATGTGTATACTACATGGGTTAGGCATTCTTGGGGACATGTGTATGTTGTATGAAACATTGGGACATATGTTTAATATAGATGTCAAATTGGGAATATATATGATATTGAGAAAACTTAATACCAAATATTTAATTTGGAGTCATGGTTTAGTGAGCTCATAATTCTAAGGCACATAATTTATGTAATACCAATTAGTGATTTTGTTCAAGCTTGTCTTTAGAAAAACAAGTGCATAAGTAGTTGTTGAGGTTGGCTTGTGTAAACTTAACTACTTGGCTAAGGTTGGATTGAGCATCTCGAATAGATTGCATATGTGAAAACGTGGATTGGGATGTGTGGCTATATGGTTCTCATTTGCTTGTTTACATGGAGGAATGCAACTAGGGCGCTTGATGCTTTAGAAGCCTTGTATAGAGTCTCTTCAAGTGAATTGTAATCTTGTTCTTGAGACAATACACTGAGTATGTGGATATTTTTAAAGGCTTGGGTTTGTTGGCGTTTCAATTCGCACCTCTGGATTGCATATTGTGTTGTACCCAAAACAAAAAATTTTGCTTCACTAAGGCATTTTGCTTAATTAAGTCTTAATCTTGTTAAAGTGATGTCAGATGGTCATTTTTGGGGTTTTCAAATATGGAGTTGGTGTCAATGTCATGTCAGTCTGTTACTGAAGAGATTTAAGAAAAATGAAAATTTGAACGAAAAACATCAAAATTTTCTATCTCTGGAGAAGGGAGCACATTTCCAAATGGGCGCCCTATCTTTTAGGGGCCCAGATCCTGTTTTTAGGGTTTGTCACCTCCAGCAGACATTTGTCCGGCACCACATCAGCTTCACAATGAGCTATCAAGCTTGTCAAACGGACCTGTTTTGCTCGAGTTACGGAAGATACAGCGCAAAACAAGGCGAAAGCAAGAATTGGCTAACACTGGAGAAAAGAGCAACTTTTCAGAAAGGCACCCATCTTTTTGAGGTGCCAGATGTAAGTTTTTGACTAAACGCCATCCAAGATGTTTATCTCACATTTGTTCGAGCTTCACGACGCATCCATCAGTGGGTGAATGTAATGAGCCTAGCTCAAACTGTCCAGAATTTGCCCTAATTTGCTGATTGTAATTTCGTCAAACAGTTTGAATGCAACCTTACAGCTTGCTGATGCAATAGTCTGAAGTAGCTTAATAGAAATGGATGCTAAGACTGATTTAAATACCCTTACAATGGCTACAATCTGATCTTCATGCAAATATGCAATTCTTTTTGGATTTTTTTTTAATGCAAATATATGAGACACTAGGTATGCAAAATTCAGCTACAGCAAATAGACATTTTGTAAACACTTGTCATGCATCATTTCAATGACAAGTCTATCTGCAAAGTATCTTTGGAAAATCAACTACTTATAACTCCGTATATTATGTCTACTTCAATACAAATCTAATGACCATCAGCCAAGACTCTTGGCTTATACATTTGAATTTATGCTAAAGTCTGAAACTGACAGACACCTACAGCCGTACCCCTTATCTTGCAAATAAATGGCATACAATAAGCATGGAACAAACAAAAAAGAACCTGGTTGAAATCGCCCTTGTCCACCAATGATGCAGCAATGAAAATCCTGGAAGTGGAGGATCAAATGCAGCCCATACTATTTTCTGAGGAGGTCGCCCCTGTTTCAGATCTGGCATGAAGAAATAAATAATCTAAGCAACATCCAAGCCTCCAAGAACTCCTAATCCCTTCAGCATACCCCTGGGAATAATGCGCCCCAAACTCCAATGGAAATCGATGTATGTATGAGCCCAAGCGAATGAAGAATAGGTCTCTAATGGCGCCCCTGTTGCTGCAGACTTGGCATCAGAAAACTCTTAACAGAAATCAGGTTCTCTTCTTCAAAATAATCGATGCCTCCAATAATATTTCTCAATGCTGATAATCTCCAATAGAATGACTCTCAAAATTGGCCTTAGGCCACAATTTTCTGCCCTAATGAAGTGACTGTGATATCACCTCCAAACAGTGAAGACTTCGTTGCTATCTTCAGCCTCTAAGACAAAAATATGATTCTCCAGTTATGCAGATATAAATCTGATATTATCTCAGGCCTTAGCAATTGCTGATCAGAATATATGTACCCAGAAATCGGTCCAAACAACCTTCAATCCAAAGTCTGGAAATTGTAACTTGAAAGCCCAGCACAAGCCAATAAAGAAACCCTAATACTGTAGCTCGTCACTGTAGCGCGACACTGTAGCGGCGTCACTGTAGCAGCGTCACTGTAGCTTGCTAAATTAAATCATAAAATCAACCAGAAAATCCTCTTCAAAATATATCAAAAATCTTCAACTAAAATCCCTGAAAATCTGCAAATGGATATGCATCAAACCCTTGTATTCTTTGTATTTCTTTTCCAATCTAGCACAGATAGAAAGGCTGAGATACCTTCCTCCAATAATGCAACCCTTCAAGAGATATTTCACTCCCTCAGTTATGCAATCAATGGGAGTTTTCGTTCCCAAAGATCAATTTGATTATCTGCAGACCACTTGGCTCCACAAATACTCAAGAAGAAATCATCAATCATCAACATCAAATCTCCCTGATGAGAAATGAGCCCTCAATGCCTATTTATTATTTTTCCTCAATAGGTCGGCCTCCTTCTAGAACTTTCCCAAGTCACCTTCTAGAAGGAATATTATTTTATTTTATTTTATTATTTTATTATTTTGCACTTTATAATAAAATAATTATTCATAATATAAAGTGCAAACATAACATTAGTTTATAACATGAGGTTTCTAAAAATAGAAACATATCATTAGAACACCTCCATATGAAGAATAAATCACCAAATGAAACAACCAAACAACTGGGTAATTGCCACACGATCCTCTTATCAAGTCCCATTAGCCTAAAAGGATCAAGAATAGGCTAATTCCGCCAAAATCCATTGCTCATGAAAAAGGGGACATTACAGTGAATCTGAGTTGCTGAAGTGCCTGAACCTGAGGTCAAACCTGGGGTCAAATCTTAGTCAAAATATCAAAGAATGAGCAAAAGAGCACTCTTTCAGAAAGGCGCCTAAGCTTTTTAAGCCTTTAATACTTTCTTTCTGATGATATCAGATATTCAATATGTCCGTGTTACGTTCAGCTTTCCGTTGCCTGTCTCCGTCAGATCAAAGGATGTCTCAGCAGCTTGCAGTCAAAGTTTTTATATTATTTTTGTCATTTCCAGAAATGGCTAAGTTTGGAGGAAAAAGAGCAACTTTTCAAAAAGGCGTCCTTATTTTTCACCCCTCAGATGATGTTTTCTTGGGAAATGTGCCTTTGCAGCTGTCATGCAGAATGAGGTCAGCTCCGCAATGAACCTGTGATCCAGTCCTGAGAATTGCTAAAACAGAAGTTATGAAGGATTTTGTTTTTTCCTTCATTTGAGATACAGATATCAAAATTTGACTAAGTCTGAGAAAAAGCGCAACTTTTGAAAAAGGCGCTTGGATTTTTGAGCCTTCAAATGTCAGTTTTATGGTTTCCAGTCTCAAGATACCTTTTGATCAATTTTTACTCAGCTCTGTGATGCACCTGTCAGCCAGCCAATCGGAGAAGTCAGTCAGCCAGTGTCAGAAGATGAACAGAGGTCCCGGCAGAGGTTTAAGCCTAAATTTTCATGAAATTTGGCTAAGTCTAGAATTCGCCTTAAGAGCTCAAAGTTGGATTTTCGAAAGAGAGTTGAATGGACGCCTTAACTGGAGTTCTGACTGCAGTTAGACTAAACGTTTTCTGGGTTGTCATCTTCAATTCATATATTGGCATGTTGAGTGATCTTTCAGTTTGCATGTCAAGTTAATTAGTTTGCATGTTCAGTTAACTACCTTGCATGTTGAGTTAACTTGATTGCATGTTCACTTAACTGAAGATTATTCTTAAATGTCGACTGGAGTTTACATGCATGCGGAATTTGGTTGCAATTGTGAAGTTTTTGTGAAGATGGCGCTTCATTGAGTGTCAACTGGAGTTCTGAAAAGGGACAGCATGAATGATGAAGCATAGTTTTGTGAAGTTAGCGCATTCTATAAAGAATGACAACTTAAGTTTCAAAAGGGTTGCTATTTTTAGCATGTGTGAAGTTGGCGCATTCATTCTATGTCAACTGAAGTCTTGAAAGGGTCGCTATATTTGGAATATTTATTGCATGAAATATGGCGAATTTCTTATTGCCAACTTTAGTTATCAAAAGGGACGCTTTAGTTCTAATTTATGAATCTAAAGCAAGTGTGAAGGATGGCGAACTTAATATGGGTTGCTAACTAAAGTCAAAGTCGCATGAAGTTGTTAACTGAAGTTTGAAAAGGGAAACCCTAAAGCATGGCGATTTATTTAGCATATTTGAGTTTCAGTTAACTGAAATGAGGTCCAATCACAAGCCAAGCGCACTTCTTAAGGATTCCATGCCTTATGCGAATTTCATAGATGAAAATCTATTTAACCAAGCATGGCGTCCATTATCTCATCATCTTTAGCTTCGAAGTTCATATTCTTCTTGAGCGACCAGCAAGCTAAAGGTGCTACAGGTGTCCGAATTCAGCGTTCTTCATAGCAACGAGTTCAGATAGTTCAGAGGAAGGCGATTCTAGACTTTATTTTCACTTTGCATGCAGGTTTCATCAAGTTTCAAGGAAGAAGTTGGCGAATTTTTCAGAAGCAGACAAGCAAAACTTTCTATCTTCTGTCTTATTTCTTCTATTTCTCACCTTAGGTACTTTCTTCGCATGTCAAAGAAATTCAACACATTCAGAATCTGATCATCTGGGTTCGCATATTTCAGCATTTGCAGCAAAACCCACGTCTTAGATTTTTTCGAGAAAATCGCCCCGTAGCCTTCATTCTGAAGCTATGTGCTTTTTTCCGAGAATTTCTTTGCATGTGGGCTTGAAACACATTTTTTCAAGAATTCAGCTATCTGGGTTTTTTCAGAATTTCGTTGTGCACAAAACCCATGTTCCAGAAAAACTTCAAAAATTTCTTTCGTCAAAGGCTATTTTTAGCCTTATCCAGAGGTTTTCAGAAAGTTCAAGTATATTTGACTTTACAGTCAAAAGTCCTCATTTTCAAAATGCAGTTCAATCTCATTGATTACAAGGCCAAATCGGCTCTTGCACATAATTTCATCAAGACTTCAGATACAGACCTGAATCATGTTTATCCAGTGGTTAATCTGAGCAGTCTGGAGGGTGTTAGCAGCAATTCGTTGAGGAATCTTGAGTGTTCCGGGTTGCTAGCAGCGGCATCCATTCCTGTTACTACTTTTGATCTTGAGTTTGTTCTTGCTTGCATCAAGCATTATGACTCATCTTCACGGCAAATCAGATCAGTTGACGGGAGGGTTGTTTGCAGTATCAAACCGAAGGACATAGAGAAATGTTTTGCTATTTCTCCTCGTTCAGATAACTTTACTGTGGTTCTTGAGGCTTGTGAGAAGATATGGGATGCTGATCAACAACGTTCGCAGAGGAAGGTGGCTCAGAAATGGTTGAAAGTTCAGAAGACTAACATGCCTAAGAAGGTTGGTCATGGTGAATTCAAGGAGGAAGTTGTTGTTTTGATAACTTTACTCAATCGAGTTACTGGTCAACAGGATGCTAGCACTTTCCGTTCATGGATGTTTTACCTGATTACCAGAATTCTTGATGGCACAGAGCATTTCGACTGGGCTATGTTGATTAGTGATTGCTTACATCAGCAAATTACTAACTTTCTCAAGTATCATGAGTTTCATATGATATCCTACTTGGTCTACTTGGTTGCATTTCAAGGTAGCTACAGGCTTCTAAAAACTAATGGCACTCTCGGTGTTCAGCGGGTTCATGAGTATTATCCTCAGTTGGAGTTTTCTCAATCCGAGCAGGACTTCTGAGCAGTGAATGATCATTTTTCCATGAGAACCGTTAGAGATCTTGACAACGAGATGCACATTCGTATTTCTGCTGAGGCCAAATCAGCAATGGAGACTTGGGCGGATTGGTTTATCCAATTCCCTACTTTCACATACATCCGAGTTTATGGATATGTTGGAGAGCCCCTGATGTTGCCAAGGTATCCGTCAAACAAGATTATCTTCATGGAGTTCCTCAAACAAATGCAACATGTTCATTTCTTTCTTCGTAGTCGTCATAAGACTGCGGCTAATTTTCCATTCACATTGGGAATTTTCACATGCAATGCAGCAACAGATGCCAGGTTTATGTCTACCGAGATAGAAAGGTTCAAACTCAAGACTTATACTGAGAGGTGTTCCTATGATCCTCTCGGTCATTATGCAGATCGGTTAGAGCGAGGGATTGCACATAAGCCAGCACTTGAAGATTTCTGGGCTAATTGTGAAGATGAATTCGAGGTTCGTCGTCGTCACTATTGTAGACTCACTATTAGTCAGCTCTCTAATTACCTATCAGAAGATGTTGATGGTCTATCGGATGATGATGGAGAAGTTCTTCTTAATTCATATGTCAAGGATCAAGTTGCTCGGCAGCCACTTCGCTCACCTCATTGGTACGCCAAGGAGAATACTTCTATTGAAGAGGTTTCCAAATCAGTTATCAAGACTAGCAAGTTGTTCTTGGAGAGCAAACGGAAGCGAAAGTCAGTTCCTGTAGTAGAGCCGCCAAAGGATTTCTCTTCGTTGCCTTCTACTTCTAGGGCAAGACCTCAAGTCAAGGCTATTATAATACTTCCTGAAGGGGTTAGACTCAGTGGAAACACGGGGAAAAGAGCTACTAGTAAGAGGAAGCAGAAACAAGTTGAGAATGTTCCTGAGATTCCAGTAGAGACAGTTATTCAAGCTGAACCTCACGTTGAACCTCCTAGTTCGCCTCACATACAACCTATTGACATAGATTCTGAGCCTGAGACACCAATTCAAGCTGGATCGGAGACACCTGAACCACCACAGGTTGATACATCAGGGACAGTCTCTCCTCGAATTGAAAATATTGTTCAGTCTTGTTGGTTCGAAAAGTCTTTGGGGAGATAGAAGCGAGAACCTTCATACAACCTTGATTTATCTGAGTTCGGTGAACCTTATCAGAGAAGGTCGAACAAGAAGATAAAGAAACAAGTGCATATTGAGAAGACTCCAGAATCAAAGATTGTTATCGAAGTTGCCGTTCCTCCAGAGGGTAAAAGCTTAGATGAAGTCGAAGTTGGTGACTTTACATTTACTAAGGCAAATCTTGGCAGGACCACTCGAGAGATAGATGTGACTCTTCTTAAGATCGTCACTAATAATCTTGAAGAGCGAATCACAAAGGATGGAGAAGATAAGGCCTTACTCAAGGCTGAAAATAGTCAACTTCGTCAATATATTTCTGATCTTGTTCACAGAAATCCAAGTAGAGCACCTGTTCTTCCTCAGCATACACCTGCAGAACAACGAAAACTAGATCAGTTAGTTGGTCATGGCAGATTTTTGGATAACTGGATTCAAAGTTTAGTTGCTACAGGTCGGCATCTTCTTGCAGATTTGTATCAGTTGAGGAGTGATGCACATAAACTCTGTCAGGGTATTCAGTTGCTTGAGATTGCGGTTGCAGAGAGTTTGGAAAAGGATCGTGTTCTAGTGTCTCAGTTGTCAGTTACGTATGATGCTTTGGAGATGGTCGAGGATCAAGACAAAGTTTTTACTTGGAGAGAGCAGCACCTTCTCAAGATGGAAATATGTGAGAAGATTTCTACCAAGTTGTTTTCACTCAAGGATGATGTGGTTGGAGTACTTGCACTTGTCAGTAGTTTCGTTGTTCAGATTCCGTGTCATTATCTTCTTGAAGATGGCACATATGTTGAGTTGGACAAAATACAAGCAGAATTCGAGAAGCTGATTTGTGACAGCCTTGAAGGTGAGCCTATGGCGCCTAAGTTAGAGAATATTTTAGTTATTGCAGGCAGTTTCAGAAAGGTGACTGAAGATTGTAAAGATGGCATGCACACAATTACAGAAAGTGGTAGAGAACTGAAGAAACAGACTGTTGTTTTGGCTAGCATCAAAGTGCCAGATGACAGAGAGATTGATGAGTTCTTGGTCAAAGTGATAGACCGAGCTGACATGGAGTGATCTGCCAATTGGAACCTGCAGTTAATTTCGAGGGTTGAGTCATGAGCAGAAGTTAACTTGACTTCCAGTCTTGAGTTCACTTGCTGACTTCACACATGCTTATCTCATCCTTGGAATTATCATCACAGGAGTTAGGGTTAGGGTTTCCAGTTAACTGAAGGTAGTGTCTAGTTAACTTTGCTTTAAATAAGGACGTGCATGCTTGCACATGGTCCATTTAGGTTAGTTGTTTCGGTTAACTGATGGTAGCTTTTCAGTTAACTGTATAGTTTACTTCATTAGGGTTTGGCAGCAAATCTTGCATGTATTGCAAGACTGTAGATGACTCAAGGTGATTTTAGGGTTACCTACACCTTGATGTATATAAATAAGAGCTTTTGCTCATTTGTAATTAACTTTTGCTTGAGAGATAAATATATGTTGCGCCTACCTTGCCCTCAATATTGCTCTTTTGGTATTTGTTCATGCGTCTTCACTATTACGATTAATTGTTATGCCACATAGGGTTTCATGCGATTGTGATGGTGAATTCTTTCCATAGTTTAGATAAATCTGTTTTGTGCATCTTTACCATTATGATCAATTGTTATGCCACATAGGGTTTCATGCGATTGTGATGATAAATCCGTTTTGTGAGTCTTTACTATTATGATCAAGTGTTATGCCACATAGGGTTTCATGAGATTATCATGGTAAATTCTTAAATCTGTTTTGTGCCTAATAAACTTATTCAGATTGAGATAATAGTTGCGCCACCTTGCCCTCAAGTAGAGAATCTGAATCCGTTTATCGTCTGATAGTCAAAACCTTGCTCCATTTCCTCATGCTCTGTTTTCTTGAGGGAACTGGATAGAATTTAAGTTATTAAGTTTAGTTGTAGTTAGTGAATCTGCGAAACCAGAGAAAATTCTCAGCTGCAACGTATATAGTTTTCGAGAAAGCCTTGTACCTCTACAGCTGAAACAAAAAGACAGGAATTAGTTTAGTTTATTTCCCTTTGCAGGTATTTTTGTCAAGCACAACGAGGGAGCTTCCCCTCCTAATTTGAAGAGCACTCATTGCGTAGTGTGCATAGCTGTCTGTACCAACTCTTACTCCAGAGGTGCTAGTTGTTACGCCAACATATTGGAAACGGACAGCTATGCACAGATAAACTGATCTTCAAATTAGGAGGGGAAGCTCCCTCTTTTGCTGATTTTGCATAAAAAGTAAAGTAAACTAAATTCCTATCTTTTTATATCAGCTAAGAGCACAAGGTTTATAAAACTCTTTGCATTGCAATTGAGGTTTTCTCTGGTTTCATAATCTCAACTACAACTAGGCCTAAACTTAAAACACTTCTATCTCATCAGGGAAATTCAGAGCAAGAGGATTTAGAGGTAACGGAGAGTGATTTGACTAACTTAGACAAACTGGTTCTCAGAACTCATCCAAAGGCTCATTGCTCTTTCAAATTTATGCTGAAATAGAGTTTATGAAAGTAAAGCATCAAACACTAAACTAGATCTTAGGATTCCCTCGAACGCTCATTGCTCTTTCGAGGTGTAGGCTAAAATCAAGATTATTAAGAACGGAACATCAAACGATAAACTAAATATTAGGATTCCCTTGAAGGCTCATTGCTCTTTTCGAGGTGTAGGCTGAAATAAAGATTATAAGAAACATCAAACGATAAGCTTAATCTCTAAATTCCCTCGAAGGTTCATTGCTCTTTCCAGGTGTAGATCGAAACAAAGATTATAGAAACAACAAATATAGAAAGATCTTGAAAGTTTGTCTCAAAGGCTCATTGCTCTTTTGATTTATTTTCTCAAACACAATCAATGATTACACATTTGAAACAGCAAATGGTATGAAAGAGGACAATCATTTAAGATACGATCAACCAAATAACACTTGAACAAAGATTGAATGCAAGTACATGAACAACAAGAAAGCAAGCAAAAATAGCTTAGTGTTTATGGTTAAAATACAATGAGCAAGGTTGCTCTTATTTATAAACACTCAAAAAAGTAGGGAACCCTAAAATCCTCTTGAGTTAATATTCAGTTCATGCCAATCTGCAAGATTTATTCCAATGTTTAAACAAATGTAACTTAGCAGTTAACTAGAAAGACTACTTCAATTAATTGATTCTAAAACTAAATAGAACTCCACTGTACAGAGGTGTCTCCAAAAATAGACATGCATGAAAGGTGGGACAACGAGTTAACATGGAAAAGGCGTCAAGTTAACTGCTATGTTAAATGCTATCTTTGGAAAAAGGCGGGACGTCCTAACTGGTAGTTCACTGGTTGTCATCTCGAGCAATCATTGTTGAAGGTCATTTCATTCCTCATCATTTAATTATAAATATCAATCTAGGGCGGTGTCCATGGCAATATGCAAGAGGGAGAAAAAATCATTTGCACGACATGGTTTTTCTACAAACGAAATTGAAATACAATGCATGAAAGAAATTGCTGGAATCAAATCTACTCTAAGAGCTTGTAAATGAGATGCTTGAATCAAATCTATCCTAAGAAACTTGTAAAAGGAAATACTGGAAATGTAAAGAGGTGGAAATGAAATGACTGCTAAGAAATGAAACTACAAAACAACTACTACTGCTAAAAACTGAACTCTATTATTTTATAAAACTCTTCCTCATTTGATTCCTTGATTACAATGAATTTATAGAATTCTCGTCTTCAACTAATCTGAAAGATGAGCCTTAATTGATGTGCAACAACTTCTTAAAAGATAGGAACATGTGTTGAGGGAAAAAGATAAATCTCTCCTTCATCTTGCTAAGTCAATTTTCTTTGATCGTTCAAAACAAATATGTCTATTTTGCAGCCCCTGAACAAGCTCCAAAAAGACATTTGAATGCTGAAAAAGTCACGTATTTCCCTTGTATATCATTAAAGCTCATAAAACAACTCCTAGATGCTTGCATAAAGGTTCAAACTACCCAAAATTGTCTCCCAGATATGCTCCAATTGTTTGCACAACCCAAAAACTTGTCTTAATGCTTGTAATTGCCACCTAGATGCTCTCAACTATTGTACTTTAACTGCTCAACCTCTTCATACTTAGTTCTAAAAATTCTAGAACATAGAAGCAAACGAATGAACAAATTCTAGAAATTCTGGAGCATGGCAGCAAAGTTCCGAAGTATCGGACTGGTGAAGTTTTCTCTCAAACCACGAACTGGGTTTTCGTGAAATTTAATAGGTTTTTTCGCTTTCTAGTCTTTGAATTTCTGTCCAAGAATCTCAAGAACCCATATCGTAATTTTCAAGATATGATGAAATCTTTGATTGCTGCAACTAAAAAATATTTTACTTTCCTCATCATGCTCAGTCTTGATAAACTCCATAATTAAGCAAAATACATGTTTTTATTTGGCTAATAAATGAGACTTTTTTTGTCTCATCATCTCCTCCACACCTAAAATGTTGCAGGTCCTCCTATAACTTATAGTGAGCTTCTAGAGCCAATCTCTTCACCTTTATTGCAATTGCTCAAAGGATTTGCTAGGAGGTGCATTGGAGATACTTCTAAAGATATTTTAAATTATTTTGAAGATATTCTGAGGATTTTATTGTTATTTTGCAAAAAAGAAACCTACTCTATCCTACTCTACTTATTGATGTAGAGATAGGTTACATAAAACCATTAACTGGTTGCGGAAAATAACATTTTTTTCTCAAACGATGGATCCATGCATTCAACTTTTTGAAAGAAAAGAAAAACCATGAGAAGAAGATGGCTAAATATTTGAACTCTGATGCTCCTCCTTCCTTTGAAATGGCAGCCTTCTCCATAATTTCTAATTCTAGTAGATGCATGGGTTGATTAGAAAGATTTTGCAACCCTTCCTCACACTTTGTTGCATGCATGACTAAATGCAACTCCTTGTTCTTCAAATATCTGATCAGACAGCCCTCCTTGGACTTTGAAGGTGTCCAAACAATAATCTTTTGCTTGTTGAGGCTTGAAGTCATGGTCCTATGGTTGAGAAAATTACACGAGCTGTCACATTTGCATGCAAGAACCTCTTCCTTTGGATTTGTTGTTTGGAGGGGTTTCTAAATAATAAAACAAGGAATTTACAAAATAACAAACCTAAAAAACTTTGTCAAACTAATCTTTCTTCTGACCTGCTGTCACCAGATCAACAACTCCCTAATGAGACATTTCCCCGACAACGGCACCAAAAATGATAACGATCGTTGTATTCCACATCATTTAATTATAAATATCAATCCAGGGCAGTATCCATAGCAATATGCAAGAGGAAAAAGAAATAATTTGCATGACATGTTTTTTTCTACAAACAAAATTGAAATGCAATGCATGAAAGAAATTGTTGGAATCAAATCTAATCTAAGAGCTTATAAATGAAATGCTTGAATCAAATCTATTCTAAGAAACTTGTAAAAGGAAATACTGGAAATATAAAGAGTTGGAAATGAAATGACTACTAAGAAATGAAACTACAAAACAACTACTACTGCTAAAAACTGAATTCTATTATTTTATAAAACTCTTACCCATTTGATTCCTTGATTACAATGAATTTATAGAATTTTCATCTTCAACTAATCTGAAAGAAGAGTCTTAATTAATGTGCAACAACTTGCTAGAAGATAGAAACATGTGTTGAGGGAAAAAGATAAATCTCTCCTTCAGCTTGCTGCATCAATCTTCTTTGGTCGTCCAAAACAAATATGTCTATTTTACAGCACCTAAACAAGCTCCAAAAAGACATTTGAATGTTGAAAAAATCATGTATTTCCTTTGTGTATCATTAAAGCTCATAAAACAGCTCCTAGATGCTTGCAAAAAGGTTCAAACTGCCCAGAATTGTCTCCTAGATATGCTCAATTTGTTTGCACAACCCATCAACCTGCCTTAATGCTTGTAACTGCCTCCTAGATGCTCTCAACTATTGTCCTTTAACTGTTCAACCTCTTCATACTTAGTTCCGAAAATTCTGGAGCATAGAAGCAAACGAATAAACAAATTCCAGAAATTCTAAAGCATGGCAGCAAAATTCTGGAACATCAGACTGGTGAAGTTTTCTCTTAAACCACGAACTAGGTTTTCGTGAAATTTAATGGGTTTTTTCGCCTTCTTGTCTTTAAATTTATGTCCAAAAATCTCAAGAACTCAAATCGTAATTTTCAAAATATGATGAAATCTTTGACTATTGCAACTGAAAATATTTTACTTTCCTCATCATGCTCAGTCTTGATAAACTCCATAATTAAGCAAAATACATGCTTGTATTTGGCTAATAGATGAGACATTTTTTTCTCATCATCTCCCCCACACCTAAAATGTTGCAGGTCCTTCTGCAACTTATAGTGAGCTTCTAGAGCCAATCTCTTCACTTTTATTGCAATTGCTCTAAGGGTTTGCTAGGAGGTGCACTAGAATTGCTTCTGAAAATATTCTAAGTTATTTTTAAGATATTTTGGAGATTTTATTGTTATTTTGCAGAAAAGAAACTTACTCTATCCTACTCTACTTATTGATCTAGAGATAGGTTACATAAAACCATTAACTAGTTATGGAAAATAACATCATTTTCTCAAAGGATGGATCCATGTATTAAACTATTCTAAAAAAGAGGAAAATCATGAGAAAATGGCTAAATATTTGAACTCTGATGCTCCTCCTTCCTTTGAAATGGCAGCCTTCTCCATAATTTATGATTCTAGTGGATGCATGGGTTGATTAGAAATATTTTGCAACCCTTCCTCGCATTTTGTTGCATTCATGACTGGATGCAACTCCTTGTTCTTCAAATATTTGATCAGGCAGCCCTCCTTGGACTATGAAGGTGTCTAAACAATAATCTTTTGCTTGTTGGGGCTTGAAGTCATGGTCCTCTAGTTGAGGAAATTGCATAAGAGTTGTCACCTTTGCATGCAAAAACCTCTTCCTTTGGATCTGTTGTTTGGGGGGGTTTCCAAAATAATAAAACAAGGAATTTACAAAATAATAAACCTAAAAAGTTTGCCAAACTAATTTTCTTTTGACCTACTGTCACCACATCAACAGCAACTCCCTAATGACACCTTTCCCCGGCAACTGTGCCAAAAATAATGAAGGTCGCTGCATTCCTCATCATTTAATTATAAATATCAATCCAAGGCAGTGTCCATGGCAATATGCAAGAGGGAGAAGAAATAATTTGCATGACATGTTTTTTCTACAAACGGAATTGAAATGCAATGCATGAAAGAAATTGTTGGAATTAAATCTAATCTAAGAGCTTGTAAATAAAATGCTTGAATCAAATCTATCATAAAAGACTTGTAAAAGGAAATTCTGGAAATGTAAAGAGCTGGAAATGAAATAACTGCTAAGAAATGAAACTACAAAACAACTACTGTTGCTAAAAACTGAACTCTATTATTTTATAAAACTCTTCTCCATTTAATTCCTTGATTACAATGAATTTATAGAATTTTCATTTTCAACTAATCTGAAAGATGAGCCTTAATTGGTGTGCAACAACTTGCTAGAAGATAGGAACATGTATTGAAGGAAAAAAATAAATCTCTCTTTCATCTTGTCGAGTCAATCTTCTTTGGTCATCCAAAACAAATATGTCTATTTTACAGCCCCTAAACAAGCTCCAAAAAGACATTTGAATGCTGAAAAAGTCATGTATTTCCCTTGTGTATCATTAAAGCTCATAAAACAGCTCCTAGATGCTTGCAAAAAGGTTCAAACTGCCCAAAATTGTCTCCTAGATATGCTCCATTTGTTTGCACAACCCAACAACCTGTCTTAATGCTTGTAACTGCCCCCTAGATGCTCTCAACTATTGTACTTTAACTAATCAACCTCTTCATACTTAATTCTGTATTGTACCCAAAACCAAAATTTTTGCTTCATCAAGGCATTTTGTTTAAAAGAGTCTAAATCTTGCTAAAATGATGTCAAGTACAGTTTTTGGGCAATATCAAGCATGGAGTTTTTGTCAGTAGTTTGTCAGTCAAAGTAACCATTTCATTGATCAGAACCTGAATCAGGGGCTCAAAACGGAGCATTTCATGATGAAGAAGCGTTTCACGACAACTATGCTTTCGCATGATCATTTTAGTGGTCAAGACGGAGTTTTTGGTGATTAAATTATGAAGATTTCTCAGAGAAAAGCAAGAAAGCGCAACTGTAGCCCAAGGGCGCCCTTCTTTTTGAAGGTCAAGATCTTGTTGAAAATTCTCATAAATACAGTTAATCTCTTCAGAATTGGTCTACCTATCCATTGAGCTATCCAGTGAGGCTATCCGAGACCCGTAACTCCGGCAACTGGCGACAGAAGTTGAAATTTCCAAAGTTTCACATTATACGAACTTGTCCTTTTTCAGCAAAAGCACGCCTGTAGCTTGAGGGCGCCCTTCTTAAAGGGGTGTTGGATCTTGATACTTCTGGTGGCTGATGCAGTCAATCTTTTCACGACTAGTCTGCTTATCCGACAAGCTATCAAACGCAGTCATCCGAGTTCCAGAGCTTCGGCAGCCGACGTCTAAAGATGAGCTTATAATAGAGATTTCACATCTTTCAGCTTCTTCATTGTGTTTCCAGTGCAACTATAGCTCAAGGGCGCTTGTCAAAATGACCCTTAAGACGATCCAGTTTGCTAACAAGGTATTCCTGACATCAGTACTACTCTAGTCCAGCTTCGCGATGCACCATCCTGCTTGTTAATCCGACATTCCAGGTGATCGTGGCAGAGGTTCTACCAAGCACGTAATTTCACGGGCGGACTGGCATAAAATTTTCATTGTATTTCTACAGTCCAGAGGCGCCTAGCCTTTAGGCCTATCAAATGAAGTTGTTCGCTTTCGAAGTCTTCACGGGATTCAAATGTAATTACTTCAGCTATCCAACGAGCTTAGCCGTCAGCCTTCGGGTTTTGGCAGACGCTCGTACGTGTGAGATCTTTGGCGAAATGCTGAAAAGTGAAGACAACCGGAAAATGGCTAAGTATGGAGCGTATATTTTAAATAAAATATGCACTTGCATTTTTGAGGTCTTAGAAGCAGTTTTCTTGCCTCGTCACCTCTAGGGACGTCTCTTCTCAATGCTCCTATGCAAAGAGATAGTCGGCACACGAATCGGGGCATTCCAGCTCTCGGTATCGGAGGACAAAGTAGGGTACTTGGAGGAAAGTTCAACTTTCGTCAAAACGCTGCCAGTGCAACTAAAGGGCAGGGGCGCTTTTACTTTTGAGGCCCTTAATGCACTTTTCAGATGTCGTGCGTATATCCGTTGGATGCAGAATGCATCTAGTCACGCAGTGAACTTGGTTTCCTGTCAGCAGGGTTCGTCGTTCGCCGTTAGCAGCTGTTTGAAGTATCAGATGGCAGTTTAGGAAAATGGTTGTCTAGTACCTGTAAATGAATTTAATCAAGGGCACCTAATTTTTTGAGGTGTTAAATGATGGATTTTGCAGTGATGACTCCCAGCAGACGTTTCTTCCTTGCTCAGCAAGCTTCACGATGAATATCTTAGTTCAGTCTCAGCATCACCCGGTCACTCAGAAATCAGTGTCGAAGATGGTCAGTTGTAACTTTGTAGTTGGCTACAAAGTAGGAAGTTAATAAAAAGTGTAATATCTTGAGCAAATTGACGCCTATGAGCTCAAATGATGACTTTTCGGAATCGGTGAAGACTAATGGTGAATCTTAAAGCTTCATTCAGTTTGTCAACTGAAGTTTAATAATTTTTAATATTTATTTTGCATTAAATGGCGAATTTCTAAAATGGCGCCTTTTGCAAATTGCATGATAATAAATATTTTATTATTATTTATTTTTGAACTTCAAGTCAGTGGCAGTGCAACTGAAGGGCTACCAATTGAAAATCTTCTATTTCAGTCAGGGTTTTGAAATCTTGCAGTTCATAAGTTGGTGCGAATTTTCTTTATTTAAGTATGACGCCTTCATTTGTTATTCACCAAGCTTCAAGAGAAATTTGTATTTTTCAAAGAGATTCATACTTTGAGAGCAAAAATCGTATTTTTCAAGGCAAAGGTGTTTCTTCAAGAAATTCGTATTTTCTTCAAAAGGCAAGTTCGCATTTCTTCAAGAACAAAGGCGCAACTTCAAGGCAAATTCATTTTTCTCAAGCAAAGGCGATTTTCCAGATCAAAGGCAAATTCTTCATTTATTTCCAAAGGCGATTTCTCCAATCACATTCTTTTGCAAGTTAAAAGTTCACATTTATCAGCAATTTGAAGAATTCAAGGGCGATTTTCATTGAAGAAGAGCATACAAAAAACGTCTTTTTCCTCTTTGGTTCTCAGATTTCTCTCAGATTTTGATTCGCATGTTCCTGAAATTGGCAAATTCGACAAGTTTAAACATCTGGATTATTTTCATACAATTTCCTCGAGTTAAAATCGTGAGTTTGATTTTTCAGGAATTTTTAACTTTAGAACATTCGTTCTCGAGTTTCTAATTTTCTCAACTGAAAAGTCTTTGCATGATCGAGTAGAGGTTAGATTTTCACATTTCTGACAGTCTAGGTTGTCTTAGAATCTTTTTCTGGACAAAACCCATATCTCAGATTTTTCGCCGAAAATAACTCTTCAAAAGGCTATTTTTAGCTCTCCAGAAATCTTGTCAGAACATAGTCAAGTTCACAGTCAACAGGCGAGTTTTTCAGAATGCAGTACACTTAGCTCGAATATAGGACCAAATCAGTCCTTACTCACGACTTCCTCGGGACAGTTGAGATAGATCTTCACAAAGTGCTGCCAGAAGCAGTCTTAGATCCAGTTAAGATCAGAAGTTCGATTATTCAGAACATTCAGCAGTCTGGGTTATTGGAGGCCGCTTCCATACCTATCTCCGTTCATTGTGTTGAGTTTGTAATGTCTTGTATTAAGCATTACAACTCTACTACTCGTGAAATAGTGTCAGTTGATGGACGAGTTATTTGTAGTCTCAAGCCTGTGGACATCGAAAGAAGTTTCAGTATACCTCAACACCCTAACAGTCTTGTTATTTCTATGGAGCAGTGTGAGCAGGCATTCAATGCTGATATGGACAAATGTCAGAAAAAGATGGCAGAAAGATGGTTAAAGCAAGCAAAGAACAGATTGCCAAACAATGTGGGTCGTGGTGAGTACAAGGATGAGTACGCGATTCTAATTACACTCCTGAATCGTGTCTCAGGTCAACCACATGCTAATATTTTTCAGCCTTGGATGTATTACATTATTGGTCGCATCATATCTGGGCAGGAACATTATGACTGGACATCCTTCATTAGCAATATTATCCACAAGCAGATCACCAGTTTCCTAGTTGCTCATGAGTTTCACGCGTTCATATCTCGTGTACTTGATCGCTTTTCAGGGTCAGTTCCAAGGACTAAACACCGTGGGCATTCTCAGCGTTCAAAAAGTCTATCAGTATTATGATCAACTTGAGTTCACTAAAGCTGAACGTCATTTCAAGTGTGTTCATGAGGCTTTCCTAACTTATACAGTGAGAAATTTAGACTGGGAGTTGCACGTTTGTATCTCGGCAGTTGCTAGGGCAGTGATGGATAGTCGGGCAAATTGGTTTATTCAGTTCCCGACATATACCTACATCCGAGTATACGGATTTACAAGAAATCCAGCTATGCTTCCACGTTATCCCTCGGATAAGACAATCTTTATGGAGTTCCTGAGACAGATGCATGATGTTCATCGTCTTTTACGCCGTAGGCACAGACCATCTATCAATTTTCCTCTTCAATTTGGAATGTATTGGTGCAAGACCGCGGTTGATGCCAAAGTTGCAGGGCAGGAGCTCGAGAAATATCATCTCAAGTATCTTGTTGAAGCACGTGCCTATGATCTTTCAGGTCATTATACAACTCGCCTTGCTGGAAGCATATTTCATGAGCCTTCTATGGAGGATTACTGGGCAAACTGCGCAGATGACTTCGAGGTTCGCAGACGCAGCTATGGCCGTTTCTCTCTCTCACAGATTTATGTTTTCTTATCAGAAGATGTGGGAGGTTTATCAGATGATGAGGGAGAAGTCTTCCTCAGTTTTTCAGAGAGCAGGTTGATACACAACCATTGCCAGCAGTTGATTGGTACGCCAAGGAGTACGCAACGGTGAAGGAGAGGTCAAGTAGAGTTATTCAGAACAATATACTTTACCTCGACAGCAAGAAGACTAGGAGGGTAAGTGTGCCCAGAGCAGAGCCGCCACCGGTGGATGCTTCACTACCTTCCTCATCTAAACCCAAGCAGAAGAAAAGGAGTAACCCTCCTAAGAAGAGTCAAGTGCTGGAAACAATTCCAAAGGGCAGGCGGCACCATTAATATCCACAGGCATTAGGCGGCCCATCACAGGCGGTTGATGCGCGATTGTCTAGGTGACCTCAAGTTCCTGCAGTTCGGAAGCGGTCACGGTCCGATTCATTGAATTGGATTTAAACTTCCCATCTACCATGATCCATTCCTCACATTAACTTCGTCCATAACCTCCACATTTGCTAATGAGACCCTTCCAGTAGCATTAGTTGAGATCAGTCTTGGATTGAGTCTCAGTTGGGAAGGAAGAGGAGGCAGCCATCCTATGTTCTTAATCATTCTGATTTTGATGAGATTTATCAGGATGCGCCAGACAAAAGGATCAAGAACATGGTCCACGTGGAAAGGAATACTGACATGGAGATTGTAGTCGAGACTGCTGTACCTCCACAGGGGAAGAGCTTGGCTGAGTTGGAATCTCAGGACTTCGAGGTTATCACAGTCAACCTTGGTCGTAGCACACGCCAAACTCAGGTTGATCTACTACAGGTTGCTACAGACAGTGCTAGGGATAGAATACTAAAGGATGGAGAAGATAAGGCAGCCCTCAAGGCTGAAATCAGACAACTTCGTCAATACATTTCTGGTCTTGTTCACAGGTTAGATGCCATTACCACACTCCCACCAATGCTTGAGCCTCCAGCAGAACAAGGCCAACTTAATCATTTAGTTGCATATGGCAAGCGTTTGGATGAGTGGGAAGAGGAGTTTGTTGCCAGAGGCCGTTCTATGCTCACAGAGTTATATTAGTTACGGTACAATGCACGAGAGCTCCGTCTTCGTCTCCAGGATGAGGAGCAAGAAATGGAAATTAACAAACCCCGGGATGAGATTATGATTGCTCACCTGAGTATGGCATATGAATCAGTCACAAATGCAGAGGATAGAGAAGCTATCTAGTCTTGGAAAACACAATTGGTTTTCAAGGCAAAGATAGAGGAGACTATGGCATCATGATTGGCTGAGAGTAGAGAGCACGTTACTAGTGCACTCCGGTTTGTGAGGACTTTAGTATCTCGCTTACCATGTCGATATCAGATTGAGGGTGGTGCCTATGTTGAGCTTACTGATGTTCAGTTAGAGCTCCAAGCACTCATTCATGCTATTTTCAGTAGGGAGACCATTGGCTGTAAGATTAATCAGCGTACAGTCTTGTCAGCATTGTTCGATGAGGTAACCAGGAGTAGGGGCGAACTTCAGTCTCAGATCACAGCTGGTGAAGACATGCTGCGCAGGCATAGCATTCTTCGACAGAGTATCAGAGCTCCAGACAGTGATTCAATTAACGATCGCGTTGAGGGATTGGTTGTGTTGTGACATTTTTCACACATCGCCCCATTGCAAATGGGGACCCCCTAATTTTTGCTTTGTTTCCGTCTTTTTGGCTTGATTTTGGTTTGTTTTGTTGTTGTCTCTCTTTTTGTTGTCTATCTTTCCGGGTTGCGCCCGTCATTGAGCTTAAACATGAAGTTTTGGCCAAGTCTAAAAAATTAGGGTTTCATCTTTCCCGGTCAATCCAAGGTCGAACAAAGTGAATAAATTGAAAATTGAGCTTAACATTGATGTTTGCATGTCTCCAATAGACTCTCAGCAAGTTTTCATCAGATTCCGAGCAACTTACTATTTTTAGTAAGTGCGAAATTACAGGCAATTCGTCAGCATTTCTGAAATTCCAACAGTCACACGGCATTCAGAGCACACCAGGCTGTTCGCATGCAAAATTTGAGCGAAAACAGACAACTTTCTATTTTTAGCAGTCCAGCTTCCGGAGCGAATTTCAGGGCCTAGACGCAGAGTTTTTCTTTGCATGTCTGGATATTCCTTCTGGGTTTTTCGAGACCTTCGCAATGATGTAGCATGCAAGTCGAGACGACAACTTTCAGAATTCAGCCTTCTGAGGCTATTTTTAGGGTTTGCATGTCGGATGATTCCTGATGGGTTTTTCGAGAGCTTCGCAGTGGTGTGACATGCAAACGGAGATAATCACTCAGTAAGGAACTTACTATTTTAGCAGGTGCGTCCCGGCAGCTGCTTCCCAGCAGTTCAGAATTGCGAGCTGATCGCAGTGCCACAGAAACGAGAGCAAACAGAGATCACTTGATACGCATGCAGAGCGAATTAGGGTTTCCAACTTCGGAGCCTGAAAAGAAGGGCAAAAAGTCAGAATTTTCGAAAACCGGTGTAAACCACCGCGATCAGCATCCTTCGGGCTATCTGCTGGTAAAATTTCAAGTCAAACGAAGCACTTACTATTTATAGTAAGTCAATTTGGAAACAAGCTAAAAATAGCAAGTCAGGCGCATGCATTGATGTCAACAGTCAGGTCACGTGGTGAGGAGCACCTCATTCAAATTTCAAGTTAATCGGAGCAGTGGAGCTATCAGGAACAAGCAGTTACTATTTATAGTAAGTCACCTCTGGAAATGGGCTAAAAATAGCAGGGTCAGCTAAAAATAGCAGTGTCGACGGGACAACAAGGTCATGAGGATGCAGTGTGCGAAATTTCAAGTCGTTCCGAGCTTCGGAGATGCAAAATCCAGAGGGCTTACTATAAATAGCAGGGCATGAAAGCTGGAGAAAGCATAAAAAATTTCTAAGTATGAAACTTCATCCTGCAGCCATGGCAAAATGCGCCCAAGCTGATGAGGAGGCATGAAAGAATTCTAAGTTACAAGCTCGTCCTTCACCTAGGCCAAAATGCGCCCAAAGTGCAAAAGTCAAAGAAAAGTCAACGATTTTCATCCTGTAGACATAGCAAAATGCGCCCACCTTGAGGATTGATTTTGAAAAAGTTTCTAAGGCAAGAACTCGTCCTCCACCACCCTTCATTTGCGCCCATCCTTCATCAAGGCAAGAATGCGCCCAAGAGAAAGTCAAAAGGTCAACTTGTTTCATCCTTCACCACCTAAGAAATGCGCCCATGCTTTAAGGAGGGTCAAAGAGTCAAAGGTTTCGTCCTTCTTCACATAGAATATGCGCCCATCCTCCACACATGCTCAAATGCGCCAAAAACAAAGGTGGTCAAAGGGAAGGCGTTGAACTTGAAGAGTTAATCCTCCTTCATGCATGAAATGCGCCCAAATGAGGGCATGTCAAGACAAAACAAGGAGGGAATATTCCAAAAGGTGGCGTTGAAAACTTTCATCCTCTTGGACATGTGAAATGCGCCCAACTTAGCATGGAAAAGACAAATTTAAAAATTCTCTTGAACATATGAAATGCGCCAAGCTTAGAAAAGGGTCAAAGAGGTCAAGCCGTGGAAAGTTTTATCCTCCTCCATGTGTTAGATGCGCGAAAGTGAGGTGAGGGTGATGAAGTATGCTAGGCGTGATTTTATTCTTCTTCAAGTATCATAGGCGCCTAGGGTGGATGAAGTGTGTTAGGCGTTGAAAATGCAAAGTGTTGAAAATATTTTCCTAGGCGTGGTGATGAATATCCTTCAGCATGTGTCATTTGCGCCCAAGGTGTTAGTAAAGATGAATAATAATATTGCTAAGGCGTTGGAGTTCCAAATGAAATATCCTTCAAGCGTGAAGTAAAATATGCTAGGCGCCTTCATAAAAAAATAAAAGGAAGTTGATGAAATTTCCCACCACTGGCAAATGAGCATGGACGAAATAAAAATTTTCTAAGGCAAAATTTTCAAAATTTTCTCTAAGGCAAAAATGTTCTTCCTTAGGAAAAACGTCTAAGTCTGGCGAAGTGATGAAATTTCTTAAGCCATGAATGGATTGCCAGTGAAGAAGTCCAATGATGCCAGCTGCACAGGATCAACAAAATATTTTCAAGTCAGAGCAACCAGAAATGTTCACAGGTATTGAAGAGCAAGAATAAATTTGCTAAAAGTTATTTTTCCAAGGTGCAAAATTCAAGAAAATTGAATGAACCCGTTCGTTGTGCACCCATGAGTTCGACACGTTCTGAAGAAAATTTTCTTTTGGGTATTGAAGATTTCTGATGAAGAATGGATTTTAATGCCTTCCACAGTTCGTCGAGGCTTTCAGGATGAAGATTTTTGGTGGGCACTAGGTTGATGAATTTTCCTAAGGAAAATTTGAAAATTTTCTAAGGCAAAATGAAGAAAATGTGTTTTCAAGGTGAAATTCTCCAAACGATGAATTTGAAAGGAACTGCCTAGGTGAATTTGCTCAAATTCGTCGTGGGGATGGTCTTCTTGAGCCGGAGATGAATGAGATCAAAATTGCGAACACCTCAGCCGGAAAAGTAAAGGGGAATACAGTTGAAGTCAAGATGTTGGAAAATCTTGAAGGATGAAGTTGACTAAGGAAGGCGATGAACGCTTGAAAATTAGAGCGTGAGAATCAGGTAAGTAAGTTAAGATTATATTATGAAGTGTTCTAATACTCTTCTCCTCGCTTGTTTTGCAGGAGTGTTGAAGCCAGAGCACGATGACTTGAAGTGGTGAAGCACGATGATATTACAACCTTCGGAGGAAGATAAAGTTACGAGTTTCAATCTCGAAGGGAGAAAGTTGCAAGAAAATGGCTAAGTGTTGAGACTTAGTATAACTTAAGTGACAAAGATGAAGACCCTCAAGTGGAAGAAGTCAAAGAGCAACATCAAGAAAGGAGATCAAGGACAGTGTGAACGCGTCAACAAATGGAATCTTCTAGAAGGGATAATGGACATTGTGGCTCATTTATTACCCCCACTCTCCTTTGTATGCTTTTAGGCAAATCTGTTTAGGGTCGAGGTGGCACGACCGGGCCATCCAAACCGATTAACTGAGTCGTCCATTGGACTGGGCCATCTATAAAAAGGGGAGTCCCCCTCATTTGTAATTCATTAGAATAGAGATCAGGTTAGAGGAGACATCAGAGAGTAGGCATTTTGTTAGAGAGATAGTTTGATAGCTTAGTATAGTGTGGAGAAGGAGGAAAGTTTTCCTTTGAAAACTTTGTAAGAAATTGTTGTGAACACTCTCTCAATAAAAGAGTTTTTCATTGATGGTGAATTTCACTTTGCTGTGGAGTAGCTAGCAAGGTTTCTTCGCCCTCCGATTCAAATGGTAGCATAAATAGTTCAAAGTAGTATAATTTTCATTCCATGCCAGTAGATGTTAGTTGTGGAATGTGGCGTTTGATCTAAGCAACTTCGTCTATCCATACCACTAGTGTATTTGTTGATGGTGAATGCGCCTTGTGTGGTCAACTGGAATATCATGTACTTAACTTCGATCATGATTTGTATGTCTATATGCGTCGTTGTGATGGTATTTTCATGCTAAGTTATGATCTGAACACCTTGAACTACTCCTCTCAAGATTGCACCGACTCCGTGGAAGCTGTCCGATGCGAGGCAAAGCGAAGTTTGGTTGAAGTTTGCTGAAGTTGAGCTCCATATCCCACGTCTTAGAGTAGATTAGAATCTTCTTAACCCTACAACCATTTCAATTCAGTACTTTCTGATTAGAATAGGAAATCCACGCTTCATAGACAAATCCTCCGAGCATTTGAATTCCTTTCGCCGCTGCTGAGCAATTCCGTAAGTCCCCTTGAAATACCAGCAAATCACATCGGTTAACTGAGCCTACTCAAGATTGAAGGAACCTGAGTTGAACGATGAACTTTCTTGCAATCTTAGCATGCGAATACTTTGATCAAGAGAGAGTAGGGTAGCCAAGCATGACTTTATTCTGCTAAGCGGTCACTAAAACAAATCAATGTGTTGCTCGAGATCACGATCAGTAGACTTCAGTTCCTACCTCTCATAATAGACTTTATATACAGGAGTTAACTTGGCGTTACCCTTTCAAGTTAACTCGTTGTTTCATCACATGCATATCTATTCTGAGATCAGCTTTATTTACTTGGAGTTTCATTTAGGGTTTTCGTTAACTAATGGTAGTCTTCCAGTTAACTCGCTTTCAATAAGGACGTGCATGCTTGCACAATTGTCCATTTTAGATTAGATGTTTCGGTTAACTCGATGATAGTTTTCCAGTTAACTGTATAGTTTTGCTTAATTAAGGTTTAGCAATAAATCTTGCATGCATTGCAAGACTGTAGTTGACTCAAGGTGATTTTAGGGTTCCCTACACCTTCCGATGTCTATAAATAAGAGCTTTGCTCATTTGTACATAACTTTTGCACGAGAGAAATATATGCCAGCCTACCTTGCCCTCAATATTGCTCTTTTGTATTGCTCATGCGTATTTACTATTATGATGAAT
The DNA here is from genome assembly GCA_007258455.2 of Sequoia sempervirens. Classification (NCBI taxonomy): domain Eukaryota; kingdom Viridiplantae; phylum Streptophyta; class Pinopsida; order Cupressales; family Cupressaceae; genus Sequoia; species Sequoia sempervirens. The sequence continues at coordinate 50,113 of VDFB02364989.1, forward strand.
TGTTATGCCACATAGGGTTTCATGCAATTATAATGGTGAATTCTTTCCTTAGTTAGATCAAATCTGTTTTGTGTTCAATAAACTTGTTCAGATTGAGATGATAGTTGTGCCACCTTGCCTTCAAGTAGAGAATCTGCACTTGGTTATCATATGTTGTTGTGAACAATAAACTTATTCAGATTGAGCTGATAGTCGTGCCACCTTGCCTTCAAGTTGAGAATCCCTAGTTAGTTTATCGTGTGATGTTGTTTCCAATAAACTTGTCTAGATTGAGCTGATAGATGTGCCACCTTGCCTTCAAGTTGAGAATCTATACTTGTTTATCGTCAGATAGTCAAACCTTGCTCCGTTTCCTCATGCTCTGTTTTCTTGAGGAATCTGGATAGATTTTAAGTAATTGGCATAGTTGTAGTTAGTAGTCTGTGAAACCAGAAAATACTCAGCTGCAACATATACAGTTTTCGAGAAAGCCTTGTACCTCTACAGCTGAAGCAAAAAGACAGGATATAGTTTAGTTTATTTTCCTTTGCAAGTACTTTTGTCAAGCACAACGAGGGAGCTTCCCCTCCTAATTTGAAGAGCACTCATTGCGTAGTGTGCATAGCTGTCTGTATCAACTCTTACTCCAGAGGTGCTAGTTGTTACACCAACATTCCAAAAATTCCAAAGCATAGAAGCAAAAGAATGAACAAATTCTAGAAATTCCGAAGCATGGCAGAAAAGTTTTGAAGCATCGGACTGGTGAAGTTTTCTTTCAAACCACGAACTGGGTTTTCGTGAAATTTAATGGGTTCTTTCGCCTTCTGTCTTCAAATTTTTGTCCAAAAATTTCAAGAACCTAGATCGTAATTTTCAAGATATGATGAAATCTTTGACTGCTGCAACTAAAAATCTCTTACTTTCCTCATTATGCTCAGTCTTGATAAACTCCATAATTAAGCAAAATACATGCTTTTATTTGGCTAATAGATGAGACATTTTTTTGTTTCATCAATCATCTCCTCCAAGAAGTTATTACCTGCCTCATCATCGAGTGCATTGATACTCATTTGAATGATGTGATGTCGTCGCAACATAGCCTCGCCTTCTGTGATCTGATTTTGTAACTCCCTCTTCTTTTCAGCTATGTCATAAAACTATGTTGACATGGCTACAACTTGAGTCAATCTGTAGTCAACAAGGTCGTCACTGAAACTACTAAGGATGAGATTTTGAAACTCCGACTGCACATCACCAAGCTCAACATACTCACCATCCTCAAATTGATACTAGCAAGGGACTTGTGATATGAAGGTTCTTACAAACTAGATAGCACTTGCCACCTTTTGTCTACTCTCAATCAACTCTGTAGAGATTACCTCGTAGGTTTTTACCTTGAAGATTTATTGTTCTCTCCAAGTAAGAAGTTTTTGTTTATGTTCTTCTATAGTGACTAAATCGTAGGCCATCCTCAAATAACAAATCATGATTTCATCTCAAGGCTTCTCTCCCACTATACTTAGCTCTGATTCCTGGATTTTTGTACAAAGGTCGTGGCCATTGTACCTCAATTGGTACAACTCTACAAGTACAAATGGGCCCCTAGTGATGAACTCTTCTACCCAGTCTCTCAAGTGTTTACCAGAAACAACCAACTAACTTAGTTGGTTTTTCTCTGCAAGTAACTCCAACATTTGTAGAAGCAAAGCGGTGACATTTGAAGTACCATGAAGGAGGTTGGAGATGTATCGTTGTAGCTACTAGTTTTCAACCTTGAGGGTTGTTTTTTCTTCACCATCCTTAACCACTCTTTCCTTCATGCTCACTGCTGCAACCTCAAAGAGATCTACATTAGTCTGGCGTGTGCTTTTTACCAAGATTGACTTTCACCAAAGTGAAGTCGTCAACCTCTACTTCATCCGCATTTTTGTCGTCAAGGTGTGCGGCAGTCTCAATGGCAATCTCGTTGTCGACGTTCTTTTCCACGTGAACTTGCTTTTTGAGCTTCTTTTCTGACGTGTCTTGGTAGACATGCTCAAATTCTACAAAGTTCAATTGTAGAACAGCTTTCTCCTCTTCCTACCCAGGAGGTTCTCAAGCCAAGAAGAGTCTCGACTAACCTCGCTGGAAGGATTGGTGCTGGTCCCATGAACTCCTGACGAGTGAGATTGTGTTGAGATGTCACATGGTGGCGAATCTAGCTCCAAGTCAATGTGAATTGGAGACTGCTACGGTGGTGACAGAATAGGAGGCTCTGCTTCTACCTCTGGCATTGTTTTAGTTGTGTCTGCAACTGTCTCCACATGTTGCTCTTGCTGATTTATATTAGCAACTTGCATCTTTCCTTTCGAATGTCCTAACATTTTGCTTCCTTCAGGAGGGTTACTCCTTTTTTTCTATCTAGGTTTCCACTTTGAAGTGGAAGGTAGTGTGGTGGTAATTGGTGGCAGCTCTATGATTGGAGTAACTACCTTCCACATCTTCATGCTATCCAAGAAAAGCATGATGTTCCTTACAACCCTGCTTGTCCTTTCCTCAACGAATGTGCTTTCCTTGGCATACCAATCAACGGATTGAAGTGGCTACGAGTCAATTTGGTCTCTAAAATATGTGGGTAGTATGACTTCCCCATCATCATCCGATAAACCTTCCACATCCTCTAACAAGAAATCAACAATTTGTGGAAGAGTGAATCTGCTATAGTTGCGCCTGTGCACTTCGAACTCGTCTTCACAACTCAACCAATAATCCTCCATGGAAGGTTTATGTGAAGAATGGTGGCCAAGGCAAGCTGAAAAGTGACCCCAGCATCATATGAGTACCTTTCAATGAGAAACTTAAGATTAAGTTTCGTCATCTCATGGTTCATTGCCTTGGTGTCAGCTACTGATTTGCACTTGTAAATACCCATCTAAAAAGGAAAGTTGGCAGCTATCTTGCATTTATTGCACAGAAAGGTGTGGATTTCGTGCAACTGCCGTAGAAACTCCATGAATACTACCTTATCCGATGGATAACGGGGTAACATGGCTAGATGACCTGAGTAACCATACACACGGATGTAGGTAAACGTGGGGAATTGGATAAACTAATCCGCCCAATTTGCCATCGCCAATCTGGCTTCTAGTGAAATGCGTACATGTAACTCGTGATCAAGGTCCCTCACTGTGTGCATTAGGAACCAGTCATTCACTCGCTTTAAGTGTCATTCTGACTGTGAGAACTCTAGCTGTGAAAAATGTTTGTGAACCTTTTGCACGCCCAAAGTTCCAACAATATTCAACCCTCTAAACTGGCCTTGAAAGGCTATCAGATATATGAGGTATGAACACATGGAATTCCTGGGCTTTGAAGAAACCAGTCATCTAGTTGTGGAGAATGTCGTTGATCAGAGCAGGCATGTCATAGTGTTCCTTGTTGTTGACAAGTTGAGACATGATGTAATACAATCATGGCTGAAACTTGTTTGCTTCTGCTTGACCAGTGACAGTTGAGTAGAGTGATCATGTTGCGTATTCATCTTTAAATTCTCCACGTCCCACATTCTTTGGCAAGTTGTTTTTTTCCTCTTTAAGTCACATTTCTGCCATTCTTTTTTGACATTTTTCCTTCGACATGTTGAACGCCCTTTCGCATTCCTCCATTGATATGACCAAATTGTTTGCACAAGGTGGAATAGCAAAGCATCTCTCAATATCCTTTGGCTTGAGACTGCATATTACTCACCCATCTACTTATTGAATCTCTCGTGCAGTGGGGTTGTAATGCTTTACACAAGCGACTAAAAATTTGATGCTTTGTGCAGAGATGGGAAATGAGGCTACCTCAAGCAACCCAGATTGCTCAATATTTTGCATTGTGATGCCATCTACGCCTTCCAACTTGTCCAAATCAACTTTGAGGTGTGCTCGATGTAAATTGGTGTCAGTCGTCTTCAAGAAATCATGAAGCGAGACCGATTTGGTCTTGAATTCAACTTGGGAGAACTGCATTCTGAATCTCTAGAAGAATGACTGAGCACACGACACTATTTGAACAACTTTTTCTGCGGAGGCTAAAAATAGCTTCGCCAAGGGGCAATTTTTATGAAAAAATCTAAGATGTGGGTTTTGTTGAGAAATACTCTTTGAACAAACCCAAAATGCTAGATTTTCAAAATAATGATTTTTCCTTGGGCATGCAACAACCCCTCGGAAGTAGAAGCTGCAAAAGCCAAGTAGAAGTTGTAGAAGCTATTTTTCCCGAAATATTCTGGCACATGGGTTTTGTAGGCGCCTCTATGCTAAGCAAACCCAGATTGTCAATTTTTGAAAAAGGTGACTTTTTGCATAAACCCTAAAAACTGAAAGCAACGAGGCAACTTTTCTGGAAAATTTTGGCACGTGGGTTTTGTGGCCAATCTCGTATTGAATGAACCCCAAAGGCCAAATCTATGAAAAAATGGAGTTTGCTTGAGCATGCAAGAAAACCTAAGACAGAAGTAGAAGAATTTGGGGGAAAAAGTTGGAAGTTATAAACTGTTGTCTTTGAATAATGAGGCCTAGAGATATGAAGTCTTGAAAACTGTTCCTCTATGCAACCTAAACCTGGAAATATGAAGAACACTAAAAATGGCTTTTGTTTGACCCTTCAAATGGCGCTGTGAAGAAAAATATGTGTTTGTTCTTCAACCTGCAAAGAATAATGAAGAAAAGACGCCTTGATGCTTGATAAATATCAATTTTGAGGTGGAAGCATCAGTTAGGGCGTTCAAAACCCTAATTGGAGGGAGTCATCTTCGTGATTGTCAGTTAACTAGAAGCCTTTCCTAAATTTTGGGATGCCTAGGCATGAGAAAGCCTTCAAAAATCATAACTCAAGTCAAACTAGGCCCACTTTAACTTTAGGCATCCAAGTTTTACTAGTGTTAGAATATTTTTTGAAGAACATCTCTTTTTGCGATGAACTGCCTCTGTTTGACCCTGAATTCTAGTCACCTGATTGATCTTGAGGATTGGCTGACAAATTCACTACGGAGCTAGATCAACTCTAAAGAGATGTTACTGGGATTTGAAAACCTCAAAAATAGGTTCTGATGGCTTGAATCCTTGGGCGCCTTTTCCTAGAAGGGTGCTTTTTCTTGCCAGACTTAACCAATTTTCAGAGATATTCAAATTCCTCCATTCTTGACCTTTCGTGCTTTGATTTGCAATCACCGGTGATTGATGATTCCCGTGAACATGCTACGATATTGAATGGAAAACCAATTCAATTCCGAAAAGGATGACTAGTATTGCAAGCTCTGAAAGTTGATTAAGAGCGCTCAAAAGTTTGGGCACCCCTGGCCTGCAGGGGTGCCTTTGTGCTTCTGAGACACAATTTTCACCTTGTAACCCTTCACGAAATGCTCCAGTTTGATATTCGTCGTTGGATGCTTGATTGCTCCATTGAATTTGTTGATGGTCTCATCGCAAAGACTGATCAAGACGAATGACTTCTTGGAAGCTACGAAGCACAAAAGCTGCATCTGGTGCTCCAAAAAGTTGGGCGCCTTTTGCTAGAAGGGTGCATTTCCCTCTATACTTAGTCAGTTTTTCATCTTTTCAACTTGCCTTGACTTTCAGCATTCTCATGCTTGACCTTTGTTTGTGAGTATTTGACAGGTCCCGTGAGTTGGCAACTGGATTCATCACGAAGCTGATTCTGAGAAGATGCCTTAGAGAAGATAGCCACTAAAAACTTCATCTGGTTGCTCAAAAGGCTAGGCGCCCTTAGCCTGCAGTGGTGCAATTGCTCTGATGAACTTCAATCTATCCTTCGTTTCACATGCTCATTTGATCAATAGCTGCTACTGTTTGACATGTTCTTTCAGTTGGCAAATAGATTTGTTGCGGAGCTGGGCTAAATCTGGGAAGATCATCTGGAGATTTCTAATCCAAAGACTGACTTCTGAATGGTTTTATTCTTGGGTGCCCCTAGCCTACAAGGGAACTTTTCCCTTGATAGAATGCGATTTTTCATGACTCTTGCTTTCAGCATCTTTTGCCTTTGCCTTCATTTGCTAGTGTTTGATGAGTTTGGTTAATTTGCTTGACGATTTATCAAAAACCTAGCAAAATTCTGAAGAAGATGACTGGTCTTGCACTTCTTAACAACTGCAGTTGGCCTCTTGAATTCATGGGCACCCCTGGCCAGCAGGGGTGCTTTGGGCTCCAGAGTTAGTCATTTCTTGACGATTTTGACCTCCTCGTGCTTTGTGTTCACCGTCTTGCTTGGCTGGGTTGACCGTGTTGTTGACGACGTGACCACGTTCACCGCTGTTGATTGCTTTCATCACTTCACGTGCATAGGCATTTGAAAATGTTGACCAAGGCATTGACTGCAAAGGCATCCCCCTTGTAGTATGGCGTGCATCTTCCAGACTTAGAATATTTTTAGCAAATTTCAACTTTTGAAATTCTCCTCTATCGTGAAGCATCTTTTCGAGCATCTTTCGCCATAGAATCTTTTGTGATGTGTTTGAAGCTTAGATCTTGATACCTGGTACTGGCCATCTGCCATTGATGACCTCGGAGGTTCTATTTTTTCTCCTCAAAAAGTGAAATGGACCCACTAGAGCAAAATTGACTTTTTTGTGATTCTAACTTGACCAATGTGATCATGAAGTGAAATCGACATATCAAAATCATTTTGAGTCATTTCTAATAAGGTCCTATTTTTTAGGATTTTCCTAAAAATAGGGGCCTAAAACCCTAATTTTCAAAATTTTCAAAACTTGCACGTATCCTCTTGACAATAAACCCACAAAAAGCCCATGCTTCATTTGACCTGAAATTGACTTTCGACAACAATTTTACAAGATTTAGACCATTTTTTACCAAAATACCTTATTGAAGCAAAAATTCTATATTGGGCACAATAGGGTTTTCCCTTCAGAGGATTTTCCCAAGGCACATCTAATGTTATCTTGTGGCATGTTTGTTATTCTTTTGCATTGTGGATATTGAATCTTTATTTTAGATATTTTTCTCTCATGAGGGTTATGTGGAAATAGTATACTTTTGTAGTGAATTTCCTTTCATTCTCATGGATAGGCACCCATCCTTACTTTGAGCTCCTTGTACTACTCATTGCCTTGACCTTACCTTGGAGGATCATTTGCATTGTGGATTCTAAATCTTTGTTTTGCATATTTTTCTCTCATGAGGGTTATGTGGAAATAGTATGTTGTTCCTGCAAATTTTCTTTCATTCTCATGGATAGACACCAATCCTTATTCTAAACTCCTTGTACTACTCATTGCCTTGACCTTATCTTGCAGGATCTTCGCAAAATCTCATGGATCAAAGCATATGTGGAGCATGATTAAAACATTTGCAAATGCATATACAACCATGCTTGGGCTATCACCTTAAAAAGAAATAAATAGACAAAAAGGAGTTAGCTCATCCTAGAATAACCCACTTTGCCATGAACTTCATCACATTGCAATCTTTGCTTCACTCAAAAGCTACATTGAGTATGTTTGTTAGAAAGAAGCAGTCTACATCTTCATATGCTAAAATCAATGTATGGATGGACATGGTTGACTAGGTTTTCAATGAGCAAAGCTTATGGCTTCCAACAAAGGAGATAGTAGATGTTAGTTCATATTTCGATTCTATTTTTATTCATTTTTGTTAATACTCATTTGTGTTAATGTTTAATAATAATTGCAATTCGTGAGAGGTAAGGAGGGCGTCCCTCCAAGAAGGCGGAGGGAAGTGGCATGTATGCCACGGTGGCGTTCGGTGGCGGGAGACACACATGAAGTGGCAGTCCGGCTGTTTGGGTGGCAAGCCATGGTGTTGCCTTAAAGGCGGAAGTATAGGCTTGTCAATTTTCGATGGCCACAACATTCTTTTATGATGGTTTTTATGGTTTTCGTGCTTGGTTTTCTAGGAATGACATCTCGTTTAATGAGAGTTGGTACGATTTGAAGGGGTGGCGGCGTTTTCAGAACCTGGGTTTATTATGGTCTACTTGGCTCTCTTCCACATTATTTTCTTCTGATGTGAGAAGTCTGGGGTTTCTTGCCTTCCCTTCTATCAAGTGTCTCTGATAGAAGGTTGAGGATGGCGAAGAATACAAAATTTGTAGTGGAGGTTTCTGTTGCAGGCCTCGTTCATTTTGGCGTGGACACATCAATATCCTTGCATTCGTCAACGAGAGAGACTTCCTTCAGGGAAGTCACTAACCATCGTTTGAAGCGGATTTTGGTGAAGTACGATCCGTTGGTGCTTGCAGCAATGAAGATGGTGTTGGGGACGGGTCATTTGGAGGCTAAGGAGTACGGGAGAGATAATTTGCATATCTCGTCCCGCTTTCTTGCCTTGCTGCTTGATAGTTTAGAGCCGAAGGCCGAAGCTAAGCAGTTGTTGTTGAAGCTATTCAAAGAGGACCTGGTTGAAGGTGTTGATGAGGTGCTTCATGTGGTGATAGAAGGAAGAGGCTGCCCTCGTCCTTGTGATGTCAAGCGGGTTCGTTCAAAGGACACGGTGAAAATCTACCCGTTCCTTTTGCATTTGCAAGGTCCGAGATTGATGCGGCATAGGTCAATGGCGACAGTTGCCATTATCTTTCTAAAGAAGGTTTTCGGGCTGATGGCGGTGGACAAAGTAGACTGGAACGAGGAGTTCGGAGATTTTGCAGTTTTAAATAATTTCCTGTAAGCTGGGGTTAGTTCTTTCAGAATTGGGGTTGTTTTTTGGGTCAGTGTGGTCATGGTTATTGTGGCATCTTTTCGCCATTTTAGTGGCTAGTATTGTTAAAATTGTAGTGGTATCAGTCGTTGGTTTTTAGTTGTTTTCTATGTTTGTTAAACTCTTGGTTCGGCATCTATGGTGGCCCTGGAGGGCTAGTTTTTTGGGTTTTCTGTCAACTCTCTCTCTTGCGTAACAGACACTTGTTAATTTGAAGTTTTATTATTATAAATAAATAAACTCTTATGCATCAAAAAAAAATAATAATAATTGCAATTCACAAAGCCTTTATTTGTCCTCCTTCGAGTTGTTGATGGGATAAATCCAACAATGAGTATGTAAATGACAACATGGATAGGGCTTAGTGTTAGTTTTAGGATCAAAAATTAAATAAGCAGATATAGAGCAATTTTAAACAAATTGACATAGCATATACCCTGGAAAAACCCTCCAACTTGAGGGAGAAAAACCCAGCAACAAAGTATCTCTTATATATTGAATAAAGAAGCCAACTTGCTTTTACAATAAGGCCAAATGCAAGGCAGAATAACAGCACCACACTTTGATGCACACAAAAGAAGCTAACACTTTGCTAATAATAAAATCGATCTCCTTGAAGACATGATATCAATCTCTTTGATGATCTCGCACTTCTCTTGAATTCGCACTATGAATGATCAAATGAACAATAACCATCTCTAATATATACACAATGAGGAGAAGACCGCGTCCTTTCAAGGAATGATGTCGGCCTTAAACATGAAGCGATGTGACTCATGAAGGTGGTGAACATTATGAGGTTGGCCTCACATAAACTCGATTTAACAAACAATAAATAAACATTATTTATTATCCCATGTGAAGCGCCTCCTCACCAAATGGCGTCTCAATAAAATAAATAGCCGATAAGGCTACATTTATTTTTATTGCTTGAAAGTCGGGGCTGGAAGTTGAGGCCTGACGCTGTTAACATCAAAACTCCCTCTCAGCTAAGGAGGAATACTTCCAACTATCAATGTCATGGAGTCTCTCAACATGACACCCACAATGGCTACACCCATATGTGGAAAGAGCTCATCACGGAGTCACTCAACGTGATATTGTCCATCATGGCTACTCCCATGTATGGAAGGAACATGTGCACAAGTGCCCATCACTGAGTCACTCAACGTGATGTCATCATCTCATCATGACGTCCACCATGGCTACTCCCAAAGGGTGGATAAACACAAGTACAAGGAAATCATCACGGAGTCTCTCAACGTGATGTTGTCATGGAGTCACTCAACATGACATCCACCATGGCTACTCCCAGAGGGTGGAAACAAGGGCTTTCACTTCAAATTTTTCTCATAGAGAAAGATGCATTAACAAGGGCTTACACCTCAAATTTCTCTCATAGAGAAAGATGCATTAAACAAGGACTTTCACCTCAAATTTCTCTCACAGAGAAAAATGCATTAAAGCAAATCACAGAAGATCACTAATGCTAAGTCTCCCTCTCAGCTAGGGCTTCATTCTCCACTATTCCAAGCTTGTCTCGAAAGTGCACAAACTTTACTCTGGAGAGAGGCTTGGTGAGAATATCAGTCGTCTGCTCATCAGTGCTAATGTATCTCAACTAGATAGCTTTCCTCAATACCATATCTCTAATGTAGTGGTATTTGATCTCAACATGTTTTGTTCTGCCATGAAACACTGGGTTGACAGAAAGCTTCACACAGCTTTGATTATCACAATGAATGACAGTCGGCTCCAATGATTGTCCAAACAATCCTGCAAGGAGCTTCCAAAGCCACACTACTTCTCGAGCTGCCACACAAGCTGCAATATACTCGGCCTCTACGGTGCTTAGTGCCACTGAAGACTGCTTCCTGCTACACCAGGAGATCATCGCAGATCCCAAACTAAAGCAACAACTAGAGGTGCTCTTCCGATCAGCGACACACCCTGCCCAATCAGAATTAGAATATCCTTGCAGCTTTAGGTCCACACTGTAAGAGTATCTCAAGCCATATCCAACTGTGCCACGCAAGTATCTCAGGATATGTTTCGCTGCAACTAGATGTATTTGCCTTGGTTCACACATGAACTAACTAAGAGCACTCACTGCATAGCAAATATCTGGTCTAGTATTAACTAGATACATCAATGATCCAATCAATTGCCTATCAATAGTAGGTTCCACCAGATCTGAACTAGCTGCAAACTCTTAGCTTCTGCAAATTGGTTTTCATTAGTGTAGACATGGATTTACAATCCATCATACCAAATCTCTTCAAGATGTCTATTGTATACTTCCCTTGACTCGGAATGATCTCATTAGGCCTCTGCCATACTTCTAAACCAAGGAAGTAATGCATGTATCCAAGATCATTTCAAATTCAGAAGCTAACTCCTTGCATTTGATTGAGGTGTTCTTCTCTAGTAAGAAATAGATCATCAACATAAAAGAACCAAGATCAATGCCTCACCATAAATTACCTTGAAGTACAAGTTTGAATCAGCATCATTCTTGGAGAAGCCCAAGCTCATCAGGTATCGATCAATCCTCTCATACCAAGCACGAGGAGCCTACATAAGGCCATACAAAAGCCTTCTTCAATCTACAAACATGAGACTCCTTCCCATGAATCGCAAAGCCGTCAGGTTGCTCAATATATACCTCTTCTTCAATTACACCATTAAGGAATGCACTCTTCACATCCATTTGATGTAACTTCCACCCTTTAGTTGCTACAATAGCAATGATAGTCCTGATGGATGTCTAACGAGCAACCAAAGCAAATGTTTCCTCATAGTCTATTCCCTCTTTCTGAGAGAATTCTCTAGCCACAAACCTAGCCTTATACTTCTCAATGCTTCCATCAGCCACATGCTTGATCTTGAAAAGCCACTTAGAAGATACAACAGATTTCCCTTCTAATCTAGGTACAATGTCCAAACATCGTTCTTGATGAGAGAATGATATTCTTCAACCATAGCATCTCTCCATACTTGCTGACTTGGAGCTTCCTCAACACTGGAAGGCTCAAATTCAATAATTTGACTCATTAATGCAACATAGCTTGGAAACTTTTATGGTCTTTTGCTTTCTCTGAATGTTCCTCTAGGAGCTACAAACTTTTTTGCCCCCTGCATTGTTTTCCTAGCCCATAGAGGTCTCTTTTGACCAATAATAATGTCTCTAGGCCCATCAGTTGGTTCCAAAGGCTCAACTGGATCACCATCTTCTTTTGGTTCAGTAGACTCCCTTTGAATCTCAGGAGTATGGTCAACTTCCATGCCCTGAGGAGTCTCTTGGTCTTCATCATCTATCTCCATATGAGAGCCTTTAGATCTCTTGAATGCAACATCCTCTTCAAATGTAACATCCCTGCTGATCTCTATCAATTTCTGCACTGGAATGTAAATCCTGTAGGCTTTTGAAGACTCACTGTAGCCCACAAATATTCCCTTCTTGCCAAATGGTTCCAATTTAGTCCTTTTATCTTTACGTACATGAACATACATAGGACAACCAAAGATTCTCAAATGACTGACTTCAGTCTTCACACCTGTGAAAATTTCTTCAGGAGTCATGTTCTCCAAAATATGATGAGGGCTCCGATTCTGAACATACGCAGCTGTCCTAGAAGCTTCTACCCAAAGGAAGGTTTGCAAGTCTTGATTATGGATCATGGCTTCGGCTACTTCTACAATGGATCTGTTCTTCCTTTCTGCAACACCGTTTTGTTGTGGATTGTAAGGGACACAAAACTCCCTCTTAATCTTAGCCTCGATACAAAAGTTACAGAAGCCTCCAAAGATGTATTCTCCTCTGTTGTCAGATCTCAGAACTTCGATCCTTTTCTCGGACAATTTCTCTACTTGTGCCTTAAATTCTTTGAATTTCTCAAGTACCTCTTCAGATTGTTTAGTCTATAAGAAATAAATCCAAGTCTTTCTAGAGTAGTCATCAATGAAAATTATATAATACCAAAAACCACTCAAAGAAGCAACAGACATTGGACCACACAAATCATAATGAACAAGATCTAGAATACATTTAGATCTATTTTCACTACTATGAAAAGGTCCTTTAGTATTCTTACCCAATGCGCATCATCAGCAAGTACCTTCACGCTCCTAGCTAAGTTTAGGAAGGCCAGTGACCATCTTCTCCATGGATGGGAGTGCTCTGAAATGAAGGTGAGCAAGTCTTCTATGTCAAAGCTCACATGAACTGGTGGAATCATGCAACAAGGCCTGCATTGGACGAGTGGAAAGTCTATAGAGACTCTCTTTCCAAACACCAATCACTCGGGTTGTCTTGATGCTAGAGTTCTTCGGCCATGCAAGAACTTTTCCTTCAGAGAATGCAACTTGATATCCCTTGTCCTCCAAAGCTGAAATTGAAACAAGGTTTCTCTTGATGCCTGGTACAAATAACACATCGCTCAACTGAAGAGACATGTCGGAATCTAAGTGAAGAGAGGAGGTTCCAACACCTTTCACAAAATAGCATGCATCATCTCCAATTATGACTTGAACGCATGTATCTCTCTCCACCAAATCTGAAAGATGTTCTCTAAAACCAGTAATGTGACGAGAGGCGCCACTATAAATCAACCAAGTGTTGCTATTCGTTGGAACATTGCTTGATAGGGCAGAATAAAATAGAAATCTACTTGAATCCTTCTGAGGAGAGATCTCACCCACATCCGCAATAGAAGCATGTTGTTTTGGTCTAGTTGGACAATCTTTCGCATAGTGACCAAACTTGTCACATCTAAAGCACTATATATGGGAGAGATCCTTCTTCTTCTTAGATGCAGAAGCACCATCTGATGTTTTATCTCTATTCCTCTTAAAGTTGCTTTTCTTCCCTTCTCTTCCTTTCTTCTTTGATGAATGAGCGGCAAGTACATGAATGTCTTCATTGGTAGAACTTTGCCCATTGCCTCTCGCTACCAATCTAGATTCCTCTTGAATGCAATCTGCCCTAAGACGATCAAATTTAGGTAGCTTTGATCTCCCACTGATACCTTGGATAAATGGCTCTCAAGGTTGAGGAAGACCATTAAGTGCCAACATGACCAAGTCCTTATCATCAACCATATGACCAATGGCACAAAGCTGATCTCTTAACTCGGTGATCTTCATGAAGAAGGAGATGACAGAATCTCCTTTCGCCATCTTGACATGATGAAGTTGTTGCCTCAATGCAAGAGCTTTGCTTGTGTTATTGATCTCATACAATCCTTCCAAGGTCTTGAACATCTCTCTTGCTGTCTTCAACTTGGAGATAATCGGCACAAGGCGGTCCTTCACAGAATCAACCAAAATCTTCTTCGCCTTTGTACCATTCTTCTTCCATTATGACTTCTCATTCTCATCGAAAGGCTCGGGAACTTCACTCTCCACAAACTCAGCAATCTCATTTTCTTCCAATGCAAGCAACACTCTAAACTTCCAAGAGGTGAAGTTGGAAGCACCTTCATGTCTATCTTCAACCTTGAGCCCGTTCATCATTTTCGAAGATAAGATAGACACAAGAAGATGAGAACAAGAGTGGAAGATAACGCTGCTTATGTAAATCTGATCACAATCTTTCTTAAACCCGCTCTGATACCATGTTAGTTTTAGGATCAGAAATTAAATAAGCAGATATAGAGCAATTTTAAACAAATTGACACAGCATATACCCTGGGAAAACCCTCCAACTTGAGGGAGAAAAACCCAGCAACAAAGTATCTCTTATATATTGAATAAAGAAGCCAACTTGCTTTTACAATAAGGCCAAATGCAAGGCCAAATAACAGCACTACACTTTGATGCACACAAAAGAAGCTAACACTTTGCTGATAATAAAATCGATCTCCTTGAAGACACAATATCAATCTCTTTGATGATCTCGCACTTCTCTTGAATTCGCACTATGAATGGAATGAATATGAATGATCAAATGAACAATAACCATCTCTAATATATACACAATAAGGAGAAGATCGCGTCCTTTCAAGGAATGATGTCAGCCTTAAACATGAAGCAATGTGACTCATGAAGGTGGCGAACATTATGAGGTTGGCCTTATATAAACTCGATTTAACAAACAATAAATAAATATTATTTATTATCCCATGTGAAGCGCCTCTTCACCAAATGACGTCTCAATAAAATAAATAGCCAATAAAGCTACATTTATTTTTATTGCTTGAAAGTCGGGGCTGGAAGTTGAGGCCCGACGCTGTTAACATCAACACCTAGGAGGCCATTAGATCTATCTATGGTGGGTTTGAGGATAAATATCATCCCATATGAGACATCATTAACTGGTGATGGCACCATTAGCTTTATAGGCTCTTACATGCAGCTGCCTATTTCTTGAATCTAGCATTCCAATTCAACCTGATTTTCAAGGCGAATGAGGAGGTTTTGAGTGGGTTGTACACAATCATAGAGTGGATGGAACCTTGCCCTTAACTTGGAGCGAAGATATCTATGAGATTAAGATCTATAGACTTACACAAATCCTCTTGGTGCAAAATATATGCAAGGCAACTCAGACAACATTGCAACTAGGTAAAATACTATTTAGGACATGCTTTAAGTTCAAAACTTTTCTGTTTTTTTTTTTACGTTAATGTGGAAACTTGAAGTTGAACAATGAGATTGTGTTCTTTTTTTCTCATTTCAGATGCATGTGGGAGAGGTGTTGTGCTAAGCTGTCAAATCTTCAAAGTAGTGCAAATCGTGTCTTAGACCAACCATGTAACACTTCAAGATACAAGTGCAATTGGAATATGTTTAAGCACATACACTCCAAGAGTTGCAACAAATTGTCGGTGCAAAATTGATGCAGAGGAAAAAACAACCTCAAATTTGAACTCGGACAGTTAGCAATACACAGAGATAGAATTAAAGCAATGATTATTCAGTTCAATCTAATCTTCCTTCAAACCACTGGTGCAAACAGCTCAACCAATACAATATGGAGGCGACAGGGACCTTGCAAAAGCATTCATTATTCAAGTATTCAAAGAACAACATTAACGCAACAAGTAATTCATTCTTTATTCAAGGAAACAATAAACAGAGCCTACAGTTTACAATGAGAAACGGAGTTCATAGATGCCTGCATCAACCAAAAATGATAAACTTTAAAACCCACTTCAATTTCATTGCAGCCTCTGCCTGGACCAATCTACTCGCACTCCTTTCCTCTGTCGTTCCTCTTGTTCTTGCATTTTATATTCTTGAAAATGATGACAGTGATCTCCTCTTGGCTGTTTTTCCCTTTCAAACAGTAGTCTTATTTCTTTTTGTGATGCCTCAGGCTTTCTCTCAAAACTGTGAGCCCTCTTCCACTCTCTCACAAACTGTTCTCTCTCACTAAACTTTGCACCCCATATCTGAATCTGCCTCCATTTTGCCAAGCACAACCACACCACTCTTGGCATTGAAGCTTATCACTTTGATTTCCATTGCTATTCCATCTGTTTCATCTTATCTTTCTTCACAGACCCTAACTCCTCTCTGCGCTAATCTTTATCAGCATTAAGTCTGTTTTTTTATCTCAATTGCCCATATTTCCATTGGCATTTGGTTCTTGCAAGGGTTTATATCTCCATCGGTATTTGGTTCTTGCTCAGGCCAAATTTCTTTCCACTAACCAATCAATACTTCCTCTATTGCAACCATTTTTTGGTTGTATCTCTTCCTGAAGGTGGCGATACATCCTCTAACAACTACCAATCAAAAAAATGCCAGCAGAGACACCAAAACCAAAAAATTGCATAACCGCCACTATTCAAAGCACTACAAAATTAAAGCAAAACAATCAAAAATGTCATGTAGACTTGAGCATACAAGGGGAAATCTTTCACCAAACTTCTTGGAGCCTTCCTATTTTTAGGTTGCTAGATGCTCCTGCATCAAAAATCTGAATGATCTTGTTTATATTCTTTACAACCTTTATCTTTGTCACAAGCAAACCTTGGGCACCAAATTATCTTCTATCACTCCAGAGGTGGTTGATCCATAGTCAGATTGGATCACCAAGGCTGTAGATCCCACCTTAATTAAAAAAGACTTTTCATGGATTGATCAAGAAAATCTAGAGGTAGAGGCAGTAGCCATGGTAGAGGAGGACAAAACATGATAGACCCTTGAATGTTGGTGTCACTGGCACACAAACAGAATTCATAATTGCATCAGCATCGAGGACCTATCTTAGATGCCCTTATAGGACTTGTCATGTGGCTACAAATGTCAGGATGAGTGATGCAATCTCTTTTGAACCATAGTTATACTTTTAGTTTTGATAGTTTGTTTTGATGCCATGGATTTCATAATCCATGAATTTTGTGGACACTTGACAACATTTATATATTTAAAAATGTTGTTTCCTTCAACTAAAATCTACTTTTGTACTCATGCGATCATTGAATACTTGCATATGTGATAAAAATAGCTTCTATTTGATTGGTTTATCATGTTTTTAAAATTTATTTATTGAAAAGTGCATGATAAAAGCTTTCAAATTTAAATCCTTAAAAATCTCTATATTTCATGGTTATTTCAATTTGTCAAGTCTTTGCCAAGTTTGAGTGCCAAGTCCAACTCTAGTCAAAAATCAACTTGCCGAGTCCAAGTCTTGTATCTATGATTACTCTATAAACAATTGGTGGGCAGTTTGGCATATCTTATATCCACACAATCAAATCTTTGCTTCGTTGTTAGATATCTCTCTTAGTGGTTAGCCAAAACCTATGTTACCGGAATCGTGGCTTTACCCTCCCGATTCCGGGTACGGGACGTATCAGAATCGGATACCTCCCAGATTCGCTGTGGAATCAGGTAGGATTCGAAATTTCCCTGGCAGAAACGCTTCCACCATGCCCTTGACGAATTTCGCGTCACAAGAAAACGCGCCTTAACCCTAAGCCGTATTATTCTGCAGGCAGCACACTTGTTTCTTTCGGTTTTTTTTTCTGAAAGCTCAGCTCTTTGTGGACTCCGTCGAAGCTTGTTGCAGGACGACGCAGGCTGGGAGATGACGCAGGTTGGGAGACGACGCAAGTTGCAGGTTAGGGGTGGGTTGCAGATTGCTTTGCCAGCCGCAGATTTTTTGAGGACCGTTTAATTTTTTTTTTAAATATTTATTTTCACACTTTAAAACTTTAAACAAATGAGTGGGTCGGTTTTAAAATATTTTTAAAGGTTTATTTATTTTTATTTATTATTTAATATTGTGTGGTATTATACAATCAGAAAAAAACTTATTAAATTATTTATGATTTAGTAATTTACACTTATATTATTTTATTTATTATTTTAATATAGGTATAAATATTAAATTGAATTATTTTATTTATAGGTATAAATAATAATGTTTTATTTGTTTAAATTAAATTATTTTATTTATTATTTTAATATAGGTGTAAATATTAAATTATTATATGTATAATGTATATAGTAATATTATTATGATATTAATTATATTATAAAAATTATATTAATATATTGTAAATTTATAATTATACTAATTTTTTATGATTTTTATATGTTTTTGTACAGACGTACCCAAACGTACCCACACCAAAAAAAAAAAAAATTGCCGTATCGGCGTACCGTACCTGTACCCGAACCCACGTACCCGTACCCGATTCAGTAACTTAGGCCAAAACCAAACTTATTCATTGGCAAGCAAACAAACCAATGTTGTGATATGTCAAAGGTACTCTTGACTTGGGCATTCTCAATCAAAGGACAAAACACTTCAAGTTGACAAGATATATGGAGTCTAGACTTTGATTGGGTTGGTTCAGCCAATAACCAGAGATCAACTACTAGCTATATTTTCCTAGCTATATTTTCCATGGGCTTAGGAGTTGTTTCATGGCAAAGTAAGCTTTAGCACACAATAGCTTTATTTTCTACTAAAGCATAATAGAAAACAGTTGTTAGTGTTACTTATGAAGCAATATGGTTATGTAGAATTTTGAGTGATCTTCAACTAGCTCAAAATACACTGACTCCACTTTTCTGTGACAATCAAGGAGTCATGAAGTTAGTGAAGAACCCAATTTATCATGTTTGCACCAAGCATATTGAGGTTCATTACTACATTTGACAATTGGTTGACACTGATGATATTTCTCTCCATCAATGCACTTCTCAGAACAATCTATTGATCTAATAAGTAAACCTCTTGATGCTCCACTTTTCTGTGACAATCAAGGAGTCATGAAGTTAGTGAAGAACCCAATTTATCATGTTTGCACCAAGCATATTGAGGTTCATTACTACATTTGACAATTGGTTGACACTGATGATATTTCTCTCCATCAGTGCACTTCTCAGAACAATCTATTGATCTAATAAGTAAACCTCTTGATGCTCCACTTTATCAAAATTTGGGACAAACTTGGAATTGACTTAGGTTTAGTCATTAAGGGGGAATATTAAATATAATATACTAATAGATATATTGTTAGAATACACTTTGCACAAAAACATTTATCAGTTATGTTAATGATGTAATAACACCACATTAGTTATGTCTAAAAAGTAACTTATATTCAAGTTAAATTCACCTTGTAACTTCACCATTTAATAATAAATAAAATCCACACTGAATGAAGTGTGTGCCATCCAATTCTCTCAAACTCTGTGCATTCATTCTTCCAATACTGCCATCTTTGGAAGAAGAAAATACAAAAACAAACAGAAGCAGATAAGAAATACACAGAAAAATTTGAAGCGATTATATTTTATCTATGATGATTCTTACAAAGAAATGAAGCACCTTTGGCTTTATACCAAGAATGATAAACAAAACTACCTGTGTGACTGTTGACACCAAGTAATCAACAAGCTCTGGAACAACTATGATTTGGGCTCCCTTCATATCCTGTATTAAAGACAAGAAAATACAAAGCATAAGGCTGCTAAATTAATGTGAAACATGCAAACCAGCATAGCCTTGCTTCCTAAATATGTTTGATGAACCTCCTACACAGCTGCGCACTCATTATAATTGCACACCTGCAAGAGAATATCGCCAATTTTTTCCCTCTTGATGCCTGTTGCTAGGACAGCTCCAAGAAAATCACCATGTGATGCAGGATCAAAGGTAAAGTTTCCCGAGATGCTGAGTGGAGTAATATTTAATGAATTGAACAAAAATGATAATAATGGCCAAAATTTACCAGTAAGTTCAAAATATTGTATTTGGCCATCCCATTTCAGATGAAATAAGTATACAAACCTTAGTGCAGCAACTGCATATGGTGCTGACAATATAACATCAGTATGCCCAACTGAAAGGCGACAACGTTCAGCCTAGTCAGCCATTATATGCCATCAGCATTATGCAACCCAAACTGCATATCAAGTGACTAACTAGCCTGACAAAACAAATACTTTTAAAAACAATACATTGCACTCAGATTCAGAAAATTTTTACAAAGTCTGAAACCTTACCTCCGGATAACCACCTTGAACCACAACTTCTATATTAGACAGATTCTTTAATGCTAATACTGCGTCCTCCACAACAGGAGGTGTTAGAAAGTCTGAATGGAAAATCTCCCTTGTAGTGACAGCTTTTCTTGCCTGGAAAAAGGTTAATAGAAGCTCTGGTTAACAGAAAAAGATAACCTATATCAAGAATTGGTTTAGTCAACTCTGCTAATAGAATTCAAAATATGCCAATTCACATATTGTAAGTACACTGACAACAGATACTGTCAAATGCCTCAGCAATCATGATGGTTTCTATTTTACATTATTACGTAAAAAAAGATCATGTCTATTATAAAAAATTTCACTTTGGCCTACCTGATTATCATTAAAAAATATCTGGAAGAATCAAAATATGAATTGTGCACCATAACATTACATCTGAATTTTGCCATGTCAAAAGTCTAAATGTGCTTAAACTATTAAGTCTGTCATGCATGAAATAAGAAATATGATTCGCAAACTAAGCCTTCAGGAGTGGGGGTAGGGACGGATAGAGGCGAAACTGAGGATCATATTATGTGACTTTTAATAGGTTTAGTTAAGTTGTGCCTTCCTATCAGAACAAATCATTGTTAATTAGAGATACAAAAAAATTATTCATGCGTTCTAAAAATACAACTAGAAACCCAAGCATTGGAGGTTTGAGAAGTATTAGATTAAAATAAAGAATGAATGGTAAGGTTTGAATTATAGCTTCACTTTTCAAATGTCCCACCATGATCTGAGTTTTGACTTTCAAATTTGCTTGATTAATTTTTCAGTTTTACATGAGGGACATTTTGTCAAACAATTGTCCACTTCAATGAATGAGTTTTCTTTCAGATTCAAACGATTTGTAAGATGATCATGTCACTCAGAAAATTAACTACTCTCATTGCAACATATCAAATCATAACAGCAGAATTGATTTAAGCATTATGATTATTTCATACTCAGAATATCATCAGCAATTGACAAAGTATTTGATATCAATATAGCAGCATTATAAGTTACAGAACAGATTGATTGACTGGCTCAGATTGAACAACATATACAGCAATATGATTTCAGTATTTTTGCATATAACAAAAGGTACTATTAGAGGTATTCGATTTACTTTCAGAACTGGTTCAAACGCTCCAATCAGAAACTCAATAACAGCAACTGCAGTGGTGAAATACTCTAAATCTGATGCCAGTGTTCAACCTGTAACTCCACGTATGGGTTTGTTATGACAGCAAACTTTTCTGGGGCTGTATATGGCCTGGAAATGCACCCAACCAGCCTCTTATGAACAGCATAGACTCCCAGCAATACATGTGCAACTAATGTAACAATAGCACCAAAATAAGATGTGCATCCTGAACAATAACAGTCACACATCCAGGTCTGATTTAGCACTCAGAACAGACCAATCATCAACAGCAGCAAATGCTATGTATTGGAATCCTGTCTACAACCTCATTAGAGGTCTATATGATTCAAATAGAGCCCGTCCCTTTTCCTGTAGTCTCACGTTTTGGCAATAATGTCCTATAACTGAATAATCTTTGCTCACATAAATGGATGCCTAGGGTTCTAGGAATCCCATGTCCTCAAAGCAATATACAGCAGAAAGCAAGAACAATGATCTCAGAATGTGAATATAAATATGCACATTAAACTCGGAAATGATGATGAAAACTTCAAACCCTTATTTTGATTCTCTCTTGTAAGCACAATCATGACTCCTGAATGAAGCCACCTGAAGATGCAAACCTTGTGTGGTATTTCACACCTGTAGAATGCACAATCTGAGAGAACTACGTTCTCCAAGATCAATTTGCAGCTGAAAACCCTTGTTTTCTTCCACAACCAAAACTCTTCAATTTTCAAAGTGTATAATGAATAATGAATGTGCAAAATGAGCTTTCATTGCCCTTTTATATTTCAATGCTCAATTTGCATTTGATTGTCATTTCATTTCATTTACTTTTCCTGCTTTATAACTCCTTTTAATATTTCATTTAATTGGGCACAATACTTTATAAAATAAAGTATTATTTTAAATCATTTAAATCCCCTTTTAATAAAGTCCTTATGTCTCCCTTTTAAATTGGCACTTAACTTTATATTATAAAGTGCACTTAAAATCACTTATATCCTTTTAAATATAACATCGCCTTTTATGACTTATTTAACTGACCTCAAGATATAACAAAATCATATAATATAAAAGTCATTAACATCATTTATGATATTCACTTAAAATTTAATTATTATTAAAGTTAACACTTTAATAATACTCAATAAATCATAACTCCCTAAATATCAACATTTAACTGATTCTGTCAACACCATGAGGTTACCCACTGCTTCCTCTACTCATCAAAATGCCTTACTAAAAATAGTAAGGTTGGTCCCCAATAACCAACTGACTTACTAAAAATAGTAAGTGTATATAAATAGAGCCAAAAAACCATGGAGATGATCACCTCAGAATAAGCCAAGGAATTGGAGAAGAAAACACTGCCAACTGCCATCTGGAGAAACAATTAACTCCCCTACAAGGCTGTAAGAGACTAGGTGTCTCTCAACCCTAACTGTTGATGGCGAATGCAATTTTTTGTTTGTTTTTGCTGTTTTTGATTTTTTTGTGGTTTTTTTGTAATAAAGAGAAATGGTGCGATTTTGCATAAAATGATTCAAAAATGTATAGAAAAATAAAGAATACAAATTCTTGAGCAAATTGACTTCTAAACTGATTGCAATGAATTTTTTTATTTGGCATTCAGAATGTTTGCAACACTGGAATGATACATGCAATCAAAAAGGCAAACATTACAATATGAAAGAACCTGATTTTTAACTGCAGCCGCCTGGAGAAGCCAATGAATTGTACGGCCCACTTGATAGACTTATTTCTCCCTCAAGAAATCGCTTGTTTCAGACTCCCATAGCCTAGGCGCCACCTCTGGAGCAGATTAGAAGCTGAAAGATAAGGCGTTGGATTTTTTATTCAAAAAAACGTCCTTGTTGTTGGGTACAGTACGGCCTGACAGCAATCATTAAGAATGGTACGGCTGAAGCAAAAGTCTGAGATTTAATGGATGAGATTGGAAATCGACCTCCCTTCTGATTTAGTACTTTTTCTTCAAACCCTTATTGATTCTTCCTCTGTAAGCACAATTATGACTTCTGAATAAAGTCACCCTGATGGACAAGCTTTAACTGGTATTTCACAGTCTTACTATGTCTGATTCTAAAGAGGGAACGTTCTTCAAAATCCAATGACGAAACGAATTTGCAAAAACCCTTGTTTCATAAACCCCAATGTTCTCAGAGAGAAAATAAGACAAATTAGAATAATTCACAATGAGGTTTGATTTGTCTTTGATGAATTATATGTATTCTCTCAATAAGTCGACCCAAAAAAGCACTTCAATAAGCATTTAATAATAATAATTCATCCTTCTCAAAACTTAGGCTTATTAATTAATAAATGGCGTCCCCTTTAATAATGAGTAATAAATACTCATTTATTAATAATATCATCCCTTATTATAAAGTAATAAAATACTTTATAATAATCCATTTAATTAATTAACTTTATAAATTGACTTTATAATATAAAGTCATAACATTAATATTTCTCCAATATCATTAAATACTTAAATATTCGCTATCTGCTCACCAAACTGTCAAACTAGGTCGAAACTGAGCTGACCAACTGAACCAAGTGCCCTGCCAGAACTAGCAACCCCTGTCTGCCTGACTTACTATAAATAGTAAGTGCCTGAATATCACTCTATGAGTCTCTGCCAAAGCCCAAACCTAAATCAACTAATGGAGTAATGTCCCCCAAACGCAAGGTAACTGCCAAAGTAACCCTCTAAACACATTTGTCAGCCTACGAGGGTCTGAATGATAGGCTAACCCCTGAATCCTCTAAACTGCCGACATTACAAAGGCCCTCTAATCACCAATATTAGCCTACGAGGACCTAATGATAGGCTAATCCGTCAAACACTAATGCTAGCTAAAAAGGGGACATTATTGTCTGCCCTCACCAAAATTGTTTGACCTCAAGCAATCTCAACTGGATGCTCTAGCCTGTCATCAAATGTCAAGATCCCAAATCAATCTGTAGAACATACAACAACAAATCCTCTGCATCAGTTGGGTAGAGATGAAAACATGCTCAACACCACTATAAACAAGTAACCCGATGTTGAGCAATCTACCATAAATAGAAATTCCTGGATCCCCTAACCAAAATGGAAGTCTGCCATACACATTACCTGTTGACTTCCCCTATGCCACTCTAATATAATCTTCACCATGCTGAGAATGGTGAAGCAACACATCGGGATCCAACCAAACTAACGTGTCAAACCTATCACCACCTAGATCCCAACACTAACAATCATCCCCATATAAATTGTGCACAAGAACTCCATGGCATGCAACACAAATCTTTGAAATAGAGCAGCTACACACTCTGCCATAGAGCCATCAACATGAATGGATTGTATTCCAATAAGTATGTCATGGATGCTCACAAACCAATACAAATCTGACTCACCCGTGTTTCCATCCACATGTGTAGTACCGACATTAGTGGCTAATCCACTAAGTGTATAATCCACTTGTTCACCCAACTCTAGGACTTGAGCCTTTAATGAGCTCTCAACTAGAGGTATCTCATGAGACTCAAAATGCAAGTTATGTATACCAATAGAATTTTCTAAATCATACCTATTCTCTTGTTCACACACAACCGCATATTCTTCTTGCTTCCTCATCTCAAGGGGCTCATCCTTAGTATGCTCAACTTCTACACATTCTTCCCTTGGAAGAATTAGTGAGCTAAGGTGTGACTCGCTCTGCTTCTTTGCTTGATCTAGCTGGTTGCCACGTTCCTTGACCTCTTGCAAGCACTGTTTTGCTTGGGCAGCCAACACTTTTGCCTTCTTAGCTCTTTGTAACCACCCATCACACAAAACTTGTGGCTTGTTCACTTCTTCCAAGGTCTGATATACAAAATCAAAATGTTTGTGGCATGAATCCACAACACATAATTCATCTTTAACACCCAAATCTTGAGTACCAACATTAGAAGACTCTACAATACCATTATCCTCACGTGAAATCGCTGCTATCTCATGATGGTGCAAGGAAATATGACACTTGTTGCAAAAATCAGAATTGTTGTCATACGTTTGTGTCATGCTTTCAACATCTCCAAGTGGCCGATCCATGTTTGCATTCTCTTCCTCCTTGTGAAAACTCAAGGGTGTAATATGTGATTCCTCTTGATCCAAACTCCCATATGGCAGAAGTGAGCTTGTGAACATGGTCTCATCTTCTTTAGAACTCCCACATGATGACAGATTTTTCCTTTCCCCATGATCACATGTAGGCTACAAATCACAAACAAGTGACTTTTCTTTCCTTTCTTCTTTTTGTACCTTTGACTCTTCTTTTGTGATTGATTTTTCTTCTTCAAGTTTCCTCACCTTTTTATCTGTGTCGTTACCTGATTTGAAAGTTCCATCATACCTACTCACACTGTGTCCATCAATAGGCACTGAACCATGGGGTGTATCATACTGAAAACTCACCTTGTTGCCCATTGCAACATCTTTCCCATGACTGAATTTTGGACCTTTAAATGAAGTTTTTTCCTTAAACATCCTCCTAATATACTTTACCACACCAATCTTTCCAGGACTCAAGGTGACAACACAGTTCAGATATCTATTAAAAGAGTACTATGTTTTAAAATCATCTAGCATGCTCTGGTAGTCCTCCAAGAGTTGATTGGCTTCCCATTCATAAACTTCCCTGTATTGTTCTTTTTCCTCTATACTGGTAAAATTATTTGCATTGGTGTTTGCTTTCTTTCCCTTCGCAAATAGATTGTCTAATTTTTCTGGATGTTGTATAAAGTCCTGCAAGACCTCCATCAATTCTGCTACACCCAGCAGGATGGCAGGAAACCGGTCTGATACCACTGAAATGTCCCACCCTTATTTGAGTTTCGACTTTCAAATTTGCTTGATTAATTTTTCAGCTTTACACGAGGGACATTTTATCAAACAAGTGTCCACTTTACTGAATAAGTTTTCTTTCAGATTCAAATGATTTGTAAGATGATCATATCACTCGAAAAATTAACTACTCTCATTGCAACATATCAAATCATAACAGCAGAATTGATTTGAGCATATATAATTATTTCATACTCAGAATATCACCAGCAATTGACAAAGTATTTGATATCAATATAGCAGCATTATAAGTTACAGAACAGATCGATTGACTGCCTCAAATTGAACAACATATACAGCAATATGATTTCAGCACTTTTGCATATAACAAAAGGTACTATTAGAAGTATTCGATTTACTTTCAGACCTGGTTCAAACACTCCAATCAGAAACTCAATAACAGCAACTGCAGTGGTGAAATACTCTAAATCTGATGCCAGCATTCAACCTATAACTCCACATATGGGTCTGTTATGACAGCGAACTTTTCTGGGGCTGTATATGGCCTGGAAATGAACCCAACCAGCCTCTTATGAACAGCATAGACTCCCAGTAATACATGTACAACTCACATAACAATAGCACCATAATAAGATGTGCATCCTGAACAATAACAGTCACACGTCCAGGTCTGATTTAGCACTCAGAACAGACCAATCATCAACAGCAGCAAACGCTATGTATTGGAATCCTGTCTACAACCTCATTAGAGGTCTATATGATTCAAATAGAGCCCGTCCCTTTTCCTGTAGTATCATGTTTTGGCAATAATGTCTTGTAAGTAAATAATCTTTGCTCAAATAAATGGACACCTAGGGTTCTAGGAGTCCCACGTCCTCAAAGCAATATACAGCAGAAAGCAAGAACAATAATCTCAGAATGTGAATATAAATATGCACATTAAACTCAGAAATGATGATGAAAACTTCAAACCCTTATATTGATTCTCTCTTGTAAGCACAATCATGACTCCTGAATGAAGCCACATGAAGATGCAAACCTTGGGTGGTATTTCACACCTATAGAATGCACAATCTGAGAGAGCTACGTTCTCCAAGATCAATCTGCAGCTGAAAACCCTTGTTTTCTTCCACAACCAAAACTCTTCAATTTTCAAAGTGTAGAATGACTAATGAATGTGCAAAATGAGCTTTCATTGCCCTTTTATATTTCTATGCTCAATTTGCATTTGATTGTCATTTCATTTCATTTACTCTTTCCACCTCATAACTCCTTTTAATATTTCATTTAATTGGGCACAACACTTTATAAAATAAAGTATTCTTTTAAATCATTTAAAACCCCTTTTAATAAAGTCTTTATGTCTCCCTTTTAAATTGGCACTTAACTTTATATTATAAAGTGCACTTAAAATCACTTATATCCTTTTAAATATAAAGTCCTCATTTATGACTTATTTAATTGACCTCATGATATAATAAAATCATATAATATAAAAGTCATTAACATCATTAATGATATTCACTTAAAATAACACTTTAATAATAATCAATAAATCATAACTCCCTAAATATCAACATTTAACTGATTATGTCAACACCATGAGGTTACCCACTACTTCCTCTGCTCATTAGAATGCCTTACTAAAAATAGGAAGGTTGACCCCCAACAACCAACTGACTTACTAAAAATAGTAAGTGTATATAAACGGAGCCAGAAAACCATGAAGATGATCACCTCAGAATAAGCCAAGGAATTGGAGAAAAAAACACTGCCAACTGCCATCTAGAGAACCAATTAACTCCCCTACAAGGCCCTCTAATCACCAATATTAGCCTATGAGGACCTAATGATAAGCTAATCTATCAAACACTAATGCTAGCTAAAAAGGGGACATTACAACTTTATTCAACAAACAATCGATATATTTTAAACAAATAGCAAAATAGTAACATGGCATGTCATTTCTACCTTTTCTACAGTACTTGCTAATCAGCTCACCTTTCAATCTTCTATATTGGTTCTTTGTTGGCTTGTATGGACAGTTTATTTTGGTGGGGTTTTATTGTACTAGTTCATTTGGAAATGGTTTGGCTTTACTTTTGTCATTTGTGAGTCTTGGCTCACCTATCTTTAGTATCATTCTCTTATAGTTTGAGGATTCCCCTTGGCCAATTGCAGGTATGCTCCCATCAACTCCCTGTCAAGATGGACCACCATATTTTACAACATGAAAGGGTTTACCACCTTTGTTCTCTCCAAGAGGTTGAATTAGAAGAGCATTTTACTTTTCAATATCTAATCTACTATAAATCTATGAGAGGTACCACGTTTATACAGAGATTTTCGTGGTTCTCTATCCACTTTCATTTGCTACCCTAATTAGAGATGCTTAGTCCTATTTTTTGTGAGGTCACTATTTTCAAGCATAGATCTCTCCATGATGATCCAAGATCTACCGGATTGACAACTTCCTTTTTTCAACCCATCACAGCTTTTGGAGATGTTAATAACCCTTTGGATACCATTGATTCACATAGAAATAGAGACAAGTCGGTGAGGCATTGCTCATACTTGTGATCTATTGCAGTTAAGGCTCCTCAGCATCCCAACTCTCATTCTAATGGTTGAGGTTCTATTTCTTATCAATGTCAAAGACCATCTATCAGCCATATTTCCAAGCATAGCTATTAGGGGCAAGCTCAAATATGCCAATTTATTTTCTACCACTAGAAGTTCTTTGGATTTGAGTGTTAGGAGAGATTCTATCTAAAATCAGCAACCTCCTAGGATTGTCCAACCCAACCCCCTTAGCCCTAGACTTTCACCAACAAGCATTCTTAGACTCTGATTGGTACTACTACAACAATGATTGATGATATTACTGTTGGCTCTCCAACACATCCTAAAATACCGACACCTAAGAATTTTGATTCCCCACATGGTTGGTCTTCATCTGCTTCCACTACTTTGCAGGGGTTCTCCTTGCACATTTATTTACACTTGTACTTGTTTAGGGGTTACCCTTTTAGGTTAACCCCCTATTGTTTATTTCTTTGTTTTTTGTGTGTGATTTTCTTTTTTTTTTGTTTTTGCTTTGAGTCTAGGGCCTTTATTGCCCTAGTTCTTTGCTATTGTGCCTAAAGTACATTCCAATCCCTTCGACCTATTCTTGCTCATTTGTGGACATTAATATAATTTCTTTCTTTCTTTCTTTCCTTTACAAACAATTTTAGGGAATTCCCCAATCCCTTTCGAACCTTTGCCATTTATTTTTCATTTTGGTCATATAGAATTATCTGTCACTCTACATATTGCATATCATATAAAGAGTTACGATTTGATATCAGCTTCCATTACTCATCTTGCACATCACATATGCCTATCACCTGAACCTGATTATAAAATTTCATCCTTAAATCCTGAGTTTATCGCAGTGCTTAGATAAAATTATTTCTCTATGCTATCACCCTATCAACTGTCACCCTTGAGATTCAGTATTCTAGCATATGTACCAAAGCTTCCACATTTTCAACAAGACCACAGTTCGTGTTCACTGCTTATATGTCCAAATTGAAACTTCTAATTCTGATGCTAATATTCAATAACCTCAAAGAACCCAAATTCTACGCACCCTTGCTCAAAGAAATTGAACTATTACCACTCATTCCACAATTTATGAAACAGCTCATTTAGAGAGAAGCGACTATATAAGCTAGCCTATGATGACACTGACAAACTTCCCTGAATGGAGGGTTATTAAATGGTCAGATCAATAACATGATTTCTTCAAACAACACATGCATCTAATTTATACACCTTAGGAGCTCATGTTGTGGATATGAATCCTTGACCAAAGGACCGAACTGGTGTCTTAGAAAACTTACTTCAAAGTTCAAACTAATGAAATACCTGTATTGCTATATCAATTAGCTTATAATAACATGAATGATCCTCATTGAATGGAGGGTAATAGAAGGCACAATCAATAACACAAGTTCTTCAATGACAAATGCTTCTGATTATTGACCTTAGGAACTCGTAACTTTCCGCTTGGGGATATTGGTCCTTAACCAAGACTGGGGTCCTAGGAACATACGTTAAACTAATGAAATACCCGCACTCTGGTGTGTCGACAATGCCGACAAAACTCGATATATTCTTCAGCCACTCAGGTACTAATTATATCACAATTTACTTTCAATTTCTAGAAAATTAGCTAAGATAATTTCAGTAGCTACTATTCCCGAATCCGCAATTTAGTCATTTTTTAAAAAGAAGAAAGTTAAAAAAATCACAAATTAAAAATGTTTGAAAATGAAGATTGACCTCAATTTCTATATACCTGCTCAAGAAGCCGTTTGATTATATTTACACTGTTCTTATCTGTTCCTTTAAATGACTCATCTTTCTCTGCTTTCAAAGCAGTTCCAGTGTGGCAAAAACCTGTTAAATTTTACATCAATTATCACATTACTGAAATATCATTGCGAAAACCACCAATTGTTCCAGACAAGGGCTACAGGTTCTAAACAATTTAAACACTAAAAAATATATAGAATATAAAGGCATATCTACACACTTTTAGGGCACATGATTCTTACATGAAATTTTTTGAGTAGGCCCTATTTTAACCGATAGCTGCATTGTAACTGTGCCCAGCTTAGGCAAAGGAGAAGATCTGCGTGCCCATATGCTAAGAGGGTGTGTTAATCTAATGGACAATGCCATTGCTCACTCAGTGTCCCACCTGCTCTATCCTTTCATGTAAAATTGTAATGTTTCGAAATCTACCAATGAGTCCCAACATCCAGCATCCTGCAGAATACTTTGAAATATTCACGTCTATCCATGTCTGTTCGGTGTTTCTATGTTCACGTAAACGTGCGAATTTTTTTTTAAAATTTGTGGGCAAGAATTATTTGTTTTAACTGGATTTTCCAATTGTTAGCCAAGGAATTTTGCGACAGGATCGATCCACTTTGGGCAAATAAATCTTTTTTTTAATGACATTACAATTTTTTCCGTTAAATGAATCTTAAAATGCATTTATATTTTAATTTTATTATTTTTATTAAAAAAATCTTATATAAGGGTCATTTGAAAAGCAAAAACTGGATTTTCCAATTGTTAGCCAAGGAATTTTGCGACAGGATCGATCCACTTTGGGCAAATAAATCTTTTTTTAATGACATTACAATTTTTTTCGTATTGCTAAAATTAAATGAATCTTAAAATGCATTTATATTTTAATTTAATTATTTTTATTAAAAAAATCTTATATAAGGGTCATTTGAAAAGCAAAAATAATTTATATAAAACAAAAATCTAGCTTTATGTAGAAATTAAGTATTGGGTTTATTTTGTTGTAATGAAAAGAAATTAAGTAATGAGTTTCTATTGTTGTAATGAAATTAAGTATTGGGTTTTTTTTTTTTTGTAATGTATTAGAAATTATAGTTGATAATAATATTTTTAATTAAAAGTGATAATAAATATGTTTTTATTTTTTATAAAGAAAATATTTTTTTATAAAATAAAAAAAATATTTGTTTATTTATAAATAATTAAATATTAATTATATGACACACACATATATATGAGGGAGAGATTTATAAATAGAATACTATAAATACATCATAAATATTATTATGAGATACATGAATACTATGATATTATTATGAGATACATGAATACTAAAGAATATTAGTATGATATTTGTAGTATATATAATTAATGAATAATGTTGTCATGACATAAAATTTTATATCAATTTAAAAATATAAAAAGGTGGGATAATAATAAATGTTGCAGCTAATCGAGATTCAAGGATTTATAGATTTGGATGTGAACACTAGGAAGTCAATCAATGGCTATGTGTTTAGTTTATTTGGTGATGTAATTAATCGGATAAGTGAGTAATAGTTGTGCTCACTCTTTCCATGACAAAAATAATATATTACAACTACTCATATCTGTAAGGAGGTAATCTAGTTACAAATATTGTGTTTGAATGTTCAGCTAAGTCAAGGAGCAATGAGGATTAACTGAAGATGGTTAAAAAGATAAAAGATAGAAATATGAAGATAAATGCAAATGAAGAACAACTACCTTGCCTTTACCTTTCTCACCTCATGGATTGAGTTGAAGTAGATGCACCCATTGTCTACTTGATGTGCTCTTTGATGATGCAACTATGTGGTTACTCTCCAATGCAACATAACTTGGGTATGGAAGAGGATTTGGTAGTGAATTCAACAGCATAAGTTTGGAAAATGTGTGATGATCCAAATGAGATGAGAAGGCTCCAATTTATAGATTTTTAGAAGGATGAATGGAGGGTTGAGATCTTCTTGTGAGATGGACAGTTGGGATTGAAGGGGATAGTGAGGACTTAGACTTGTGACAAGTGTCACAAGATGGAAGCATGTGAGCATGGCATGATGGCATGAGGAAGAGAGGAATTTGTGCTCACACATGTATCATCACACATTGGGAAGAACAAGAAGATGACAAGTGGAAACAAAAGTGGCAAAGTGTAAGAGGTGTAGGTTTGGAAGTGTGACAAGTAGAAAGAAATGGAAAGTGTAGGGTGGCTTCATGGGGAAGAGGATCAAAGGATGACTTGGAGAGGGAAAGTGACATGTGCATGCAAGCCTTTAAGAAGGCTTCTAGGACACATGTCATATGTCTACAAGTTTGGGGAAGTGGAATGAATTAAAAATTGGAAGAAATGCTAATGAGGATTAGGAAGTGGGTTAAGCTAATTAATCACATATTTATTAGCTTAATTGAGATTAGAGGACTTAAAGAAATAGAGGCTAAGATTAAATTAAAATAAATTTATTAATTAACCTTTGACTGAAGCATTTTAATTAAATGTAATTTAATTAAATGCACTGATGGAGAGGACTTAATCAAATAAAGTATTTGATTACTCAAGAAGAATGATAACAATAATTAATTAAATTTTAATTAATTAATTATGGATTAAATGAGGCATTAATTAAATATAATTTAATTAAACGAGGCATTAATTAAATGTAATTTAATTAAATACACTAATTTATAGGAATTAATCAACTAAGTTATTTAATTAATTGAGAAGAAATAAAAAAATAATTAATTAAATTTTAAGTTAATTAATTATGGATTAAGAAGTCAATTTAGGGTGTCTACATTTTGCCTCTCTTTGATGTGGTGTCATGCTCAAGGGAAGTGATTTCACATCAAAGATAGTAAAGATATGCCCCAATGGATTTTTTTAGTGATAAGAAGAATGTTGTGTAATGATGCCCCCTCAAGAGGACATGCGGGTTCAAGAGAACACAAGTGTGCTCTCGAAATAGAGGATGAAAGATGGTGAGTAGGAGGATTTCCATCACGTGTCAAATTATGATATTTCTATCAGGATTCAACCGTGTAGTTTTTCAAGTCAAACCAATTGACCCATGTTTCATGAGTCAATGAGTTTGACTCAAAAAACTACATGGTTGAATCCTAATAGAAATATCATAATGAAAGATGGTGATTGAATAACAAGATGGATGGATAGAGGATGTTGTGAGCAAGCATACAACGATGTCGCCTTGGTTATACTTAAAATTTGAGATGGATTAATGTGGTTTTGTTGATAATATTTCCCTAAACAACACAAAGATTGGGAAGGATACATCTTGATTGTGAAGATTAGGTGGGTCAAGGCTTTTGGAGAAAATCTAAGACAAGATCAAGATTATAGATAAATGATTAGCATATGGAGTAGGATTCGTGATGATATTAGCACTAATGAAATAGGTGAAGGCGTAATGATGCGAATGAGATGCAAATGTGAATGGAGAAGGGGATTTTGGGGTGTCATTTTAGAATTACCTCAAAAAAGAGATTTCAAGGTAATTCCTCAAAAAAATAGTGGAGAAAGAGGTGAAGAAATAAAAATTATTGGTGAAGGAATGAAGGAAAAAGACTGGAAAATGATCAAATGGCAAAATGAAGAAGACAATAAGTGGGGCCTCCAACATAGGAGGGTAAAGGTGGTGAGGTAAAAACGGTCCTATAAATATATCCAAAGGGGGAAAGAGAGGTCATTTTCACTCTCATTCAGTGAATTTTAAGCTATGGAGTAGGACAAGAAGAAGACAAGATGGTGAATATACCTCATCATACTCATCATGTTTAGCAG
Organism: Sequoia sempervirens; assembly: GCA_007258455.2. Classification (NCBI taxonomy): domain Eukaryota; kingdom Viridiplantae; phylum Streptophyta; class Pinopsida; order Cupressales; family Cupressaceae; genus Sequoia; species Sequoia sempervirens. The sequence continues at coordinate 84,477 of VDFB02364989.1, forward strand.
TGATCAATAGACACAAGACTAGCGGTGAGTAATTAATGCCCTTATTTATGCACATTGTTCAAGGTTATGAATGCTCGGGTTTTGGGGATTCAATTGAGGAAATGGGTTAGTTTTAGGGCTATATTAGTGCCTTTGAAGCCTAAAATGGCACCTAAGCTTGTTGTAGCACCTCTACAAGACCTAATTCAACACTTATGCATGAAGTGGCACCTTTGGAAGGCCTGATTCAATGCTTATGCATGAAGGGGCACCTTTGTTTGTTGTGGTGCCTATGATGGATGAGTGCATATGCAAGCATTGAAAGAGGGTTTTGGTTAGGTTTTGAAGGGTTAGGGGTTAGGTTTCAAGGTGCGATTAGGTTTTGAGGTGGGCTTAGGGTTTTGAGGTGGGTTTAAAGTTTCAAGGTACATTTAGGGCTTTGAGGTGGGTTTAGGGTTTTAAGGTGGGTTTATGATTTCAAGGTGGGTATAGGGTTTAGGGATGCATCAAAGGCATTTAGGGATCATTTTAAGATTTATGGATACATCAAAGGCATTTAGGGATGGGTTAGAAGGGTTTAGAGATAAGTTGAAGGAATTTAGAGATGGTTCAAAAGGGTTTAGGGATATGCTAAAGGAGTTTAGTAATGGGTCAAAAGTTTTAGGGATATGCCAAAGGCATTTAGGGAAGGGTTGAAAGGGTTTAGGGATATGTCGAAGGAATTTACGGATGGGTTGAAAGGGTTTAAGGATACACCAAAGGTGTTTAGGGATGGGTCAAAAGGGTTTAGGGATAGATTAGACAAGGATAAGTTGGACTAGATGGGGGATTTATTAAAGCTCAAATTTTGGATTTGGTTAAGCTCAAATTTGGGACTAAAGGGTGATTTGAGAGGTGGATAAGACTATGGTTGATATAAGATTACAAGATGTGGGTTGATTAGATTTGGAGAAATATTTGGGTTTGGATGAGGATAGATTTAATTAAATGTAAATTTATTTAAGGGTGAGATAAGGATGAATTAAATAAATAAATATTATTTATTTATTTAATTAACGGATAGAATGGGGTAAAGTCAAGTGTGTTCGGGCATGGACATATTTAGATGTCTACATTTTTCCCCTCTTTGATATAGCATGTCATGAATATAAGTAGTGGCATTATATCAAAGAAGACTAAAATATAGTGGATAGAAAAGGATGAGGACTAGTGGCATGATGCCCTGGTCACTGGTAAGATGAGGAAGGATGACAAAGAGGTTGTGGTGTACACCCTAGAGAGGATAGGTGGGATCAAATAACATGGGTGTGCTCTTGAAATGGAGAGGAGGACTAGAGGATGATGGATAATAAGAGGATAGAATTGAGAGAGATGGATAGAGAGAAATGATGGATAAGAAACATGTTATTGTGATATAAGAAACTTTGATTTGGTATTGTACTTGACATTATGCATCAAGGTATAAGGAACCAGGGTGACAATGTGCCAAGTACGTGATCAAAAGGGTCAAGTGCAAACATATATGCTTTATGATACCATGATAAAGAAGATCATGATGTATTTGTGGAAATATGGTTCAAAGACCATGATAAATATAAACAATGATAAAACACACAAGCAACAAGCATGAATACAAAACAAACCAAAAATAAACTAGATAATTCCCCTAGTCAAGCTGAAAACCAATTGATTGATTGATTGATGAGGAGGATAGCAAAGTTAACAATAAGAACAATGTGTACCCCAAGGATTGTTTTATTAATGATAATAATAACATGTGGTTTGTTGGATCAATGGATCAATGTCAAATGATTTAGATCAAAATGATGGATTACTTTTGGATGATGAGCTAGATTGCAAGATTGGATTGCATGGATTAGGATTGATTGCATTTGGATGGATTGATTGGGATTTTTGGGTTGGTATGATAGATGGATGGTAAATAAATTAGGATAAGATAGGATTAGATGGAGAATAAGAATAATTAGGATAGAGGAATGGAAAGGATCCAATGATAAGGGAGAACCAAGGATTGGTAAAATATGAAAAGATAGATGGATTTCTTGGATATGAGATAAGGGGAATTAATTGTATGGATAAAATGTTATGGGAGATAAGATGATGGTGATGAAGGATATGATGCTAGAGCTCCAAGGACTATGTTGTAAATGATCAATATGGCCCACACTAGAGGTAGTACAATTATGGATGGAATATGATAAAATATGCATGAGATGGAAGGATAGTGGATATGAATGGAAAGGATAGTAAGGCTTTCCTTTTCCAAAGAATGCATGGATATTTTTCCCCTAACTTTATATTAAGATCAAGGCTAAAAAGAGAGGATGAATTTGATAGGATGGGGAGATGAAGATAAGGGATATAAGATGGTGTGTATTGGAGTATGGGATAAGATGTGGTAGGAAGGATGGCATGGAGTCTCCTTATCAAGATAAAATATGGGAAGGGATGATGGATTTGGATAGGATGTTAGGGATATGATATAAGTTAGGTAGGATATGTGATGCTAATGAAGATCCCTAGCCTTGTCAAGATCAAAGGTGGAAAATGGGGAGTGGACTTAGGTAGAATAATGGACAAAGGGATGAGGGAGAATGGAGGATATGGATAAGATGTAGTAGGTAGGATAACATGGACAAAGCTTTCCCCCAAGTGTAGAGTGCAAGAGGACGGGGAATTACTCATGAAGCATGTTTTATAGGTTTTCATCATGGTACTTGCCCAAGGTCACCATTGGATGAATGATTTATCTTTACTATTTTTCATTCATTTTTTTCATTTTCTTTGGACTAGTATGGATGGATAAAGATGAGGATAATAATGTGGATAGGTGGATTTGGAAAATAGTGGATGCATGATATTGAGATGGAGGAAGAACTCAAGCCTCTAGTTCTATGGATAATATCCCTTGATGATGTGTTATAATTGGCCATGGCCAAGGAGGTATGGTCATAGACGTTGGTACAATGATGGTAAGGGGTTTAAAATGGATTTATGCAAGGACTTGGATTAAAGAAGGATGATGGAGGATGAATTTTGGATAATGGATGGAGGTATGGAATACGTAGATGAGTGGATGGAAATTTTGGTAAGATCAACATTGGAACATACCTTGAATGGTGGTGGAGTTGTAGAGGAGAAGTGGATTTTGAACTTGGAGATTTAGATGGAGTGGATATAGATTTTGGGACGTAAGGGCCCAAAATGGATTTGAAAGATGGAGGATTGGAGGAATTAGGAGTGGATGAAGCTATTGGATTAGAAAGTTTGGATTCCAATTTTGATTGTTCTTTGAGATGCATAGCTTCTATGAGCAGTTTGGGAGTCCACATAGTTTTTATTTTTGCTTCATTGGCCTTTGTGGGATTTTGGATTTAAATTTTTTATTTTGGATCATATTTTTTCTTTGTTTTGGCATGTCTTTTTAATGGGACATGGTGATCCTTGGATTTTTGTGGATTTTTGGATTCATGATTTTTATATTTGGCATCCAAATTACTTCCAAGAGAAATGTGATTGGTGGGTGGAGAGGAATGATATGGAGATTTTATCGATGGGTTTATGTAGGTAGGATGTTGGAAAGGCTTTAAGGATGTGTGCCTTTGTTGATCTTGATTTGGTATTTGAGGTGATGGGTAAATAGGGTAATGAGATTATGGAATAGGAGTGATGGGTGGTGGAATGTAAGGACCCAAGATGGATGGAAGGGATTGGCTTTGGGACATAGGGAACCAAAATAGATGGAGGGGATGAAGGCATGGGGTTTGGAATATAAGGGCACAAAATAGATGGAATGGATGAAAGCTTGTGCTTTGGGACATAAGGGCCCGAAATAGATGGAGGGGATGAAGGAATGGGGTTTGGAATATAAGGGCCCAAAATAGATGGAAGGTATGAAGGCTTTGGGACATAGGGACCCAAAATAGATGGAAGGGATGAAGGCATGGGGTTTGGAATATAAGGGCTCAAAATAGATGGAAGGGATGAAGGCTTGTGCTTTGGAACATAGGGACCCAAAATAGATTTGGAGGATGGAGATATGAATGTTTAAACTTAAGTGGAGGGATGTGATATTTGGGAGGAGTACCAACATCTTGATCTTGATATCTAAGGCCATGAAAATTAGGATTTTCTTATATTTGGACAGATTATAATATGCATTGATCATGGAGGCATAACCCTTTGCCTTGATAATGCATAGTTTAACAAATCATGTTGCCAATGTGATACTTGTTGTTTTGGAAACAAGACGCAAGTCCATTTTGAGGGGGGTATGAGGTGGAAGGAATTATAGGTTCTTGGAGTAAACCAAATTGGATAAAAGTGGTGGAGCCCATTTGATAGGTGTGGGGTTCATGGGTATCTTGGATAGGAGTGATGGGATCTTGTGGAGGATTAGTTTCATGATCTTTAGATGAAGGGATGCTTTGATCTTGACTTGGGGATGGATCATATGATAAAGTGGATGGGAGGTGATCATGAGAGGGGAGAGTATCAAAGTATGGGATGGAAGGGATATTTTACTCTTGATTATGATATGGAATAAGATCATTGGATGGGATGGAAGGGATATTTTTCTCCTAATTTGGAGATAGATCCATACTAGCATTCTTTGGGTTAAGGGGTTGACATTGTTCATTTGGTATGGATGGTGTAAGATGTGATGAAGGTTGGATAGACTATTCAACATGGCTAGATGGAGGGATATGAGATTCATGAGGTTTAGGGAATTGGGTTTATCTTGACGTGGATGGGATGAAGGTGGATGCATGACATGGGAAAATTGAACAAGTTTGTATGGAGGTGGGGATTTAGGCTCCTTGGCTAATAGTTCTTGGAGGGAGTTATGAAAGACATAGAATGAAGTGGATTTGTAAGATTGGGGTGATGTAGATTATAAGGATGTGTGAGATGAATACGTGAAATTACAAGTGGAAGATTCCATGGATTGGTAAATTGAGGATGAGGATGAGGATCTTGAAAAGGAGTTGGAGATGGGTATTTGGCATGTGGATGGGGTTGGAGGGTAATTTTGGCTAGAGGCTTGGTTTCCCTTGTCAAAGGAAGGGGAAGGATAAGCAATAAGAGATGGATTGGGATTGAATTGAGATGGGGAGGATGGAAGTTTAGAACTAATGCTAAGGAATTATCTAAGCATGGCATCTTTGTCATTGTTGAAGTAGTTGGTGAGGATTAAACTTGTGGATAGGGATAGGTCCTTTTGATCAATTAAACTCTTATTATCCTCATAAAGATCATATTCAGACTGGTCAACGAGACTAACCTCATCATCATTAATGATTGGTGGGGAGGTGTGGAAAGAAGACATGTTGTTGGGATGGAGGATTGATAGAAGAAAATAGCAGCATCAAGATATAATGAAGGTAGATGTTTAAAATGAGAGCAAATGCCTCAATTTATAAATTTTTGATGGGGGAAATCAATGGAAAAGATACATTTACTAAATGGAGGGTTAATATTTAATGAGATAATGGAGGCTTAGCCTTGTGAAAAGTGTCACAATAGGAAAGGAGGTGTAAGAGCAAGGTGTGTTCATTAACTAAGACAATCAAAGTGCCATTATCTTGGCAAAGAACTAGATTTTTCACACAAAATAAAGCACATTAATGTTTAGTATCATTTTGTTCATGACATAATAATAGAGGATGGGAGATTTGTGTTGTAGAAGCTCAATACTCTAGTGAATGTTACAACTATTTAAATGAAATTGGTGAGCATAGAGAAGTTCAAATGGCGTAGTGATTTTATGGGCCTTTTAACCCTTAGGAGGTAGTTCATGAATTGTTTAAATGTTTGTTTTTTCTCTTGCAAGATATACAAGTGGGAGAATATTTTTCTGTTGTACCATGTTCTTTCCTAGTCCCTTGGCTACCCTTGCTATCTTCTATTTTTAAGAAATTAAAGAAGTAAAAATATATTTGAAGAAGCACAAAATAGCCTTCTCAAGATCGGCTGCCATAATAGAGTCAAACAATATCTTTGAATCTATCTCTATATGCTAGGGGACGAATAAACAAAAGGAAATGATATAGATAGGGTTCACTCTAACATTACTACTAATTCATGTTTAGGATTTAATCCTTGCTATGAAATTATATGTCAATGTGTGTTTTGGCCTTGATTTGTATTAGGCATAAGCACATGTAGGGTTTGGAAAATATTTTAGAGATTATCAAAATGAAGAAAAGGAGGGATATGCATAGAAGTTGTGTACCAATAGAGGTATATATGGAGCTATAATATTAGTTATATCCTAGTAAATAAAATGGAAAGGGTTGATCTTTATTTGGTATGTGGGTCTAGTGAATTCAATTTGGGAAAAGATATCACAAGGCTTCAAGATCAAATTGAGAAAATGGCTCCTAATGCTTATTCAACTAATATGGAAGTGATAAAGAAGGTTATTAAGGCATTGGTGTAGGTGGGAAACATAGGCCTACTTCTTATGGTTAGTGTGATTAGAAAGCATCATTCTTTGAATTTTGGTACTACTACTAGTATATCTTTAGGTTCTTCAATGGGCTCAAGCTCATTAGCTCGTCATGATGGGAATTTGATGGTCACACTAGATTGAAAATAGGGGCAAGGTAACTTTTTAGTTTTTCCAATACATCTATGACATACATACAAAACCTTAAGATGGGTTTATGTTTGGGGTTAAAGCTTTATTAGTTTTTTATGGTTATTACTATTGAAATATAGGAAAATGAAATGGTAAAAATATGAACAATATAGTTTTAAATCCAATTAAGATATAAGTAATCTAATCAAATTTAATAATAAAATAATTTGGAGAAGCAAGTAAAATTCAAAAAACTCAATAAATAATATACATAACATTAGATGTGCATGGAAAAATATTTGAGGGGAAAAACTCCACCAACAAGTGACCCAAGTTTGTATTAATCCTCAAAGAAAGAAGTGTGTCAATATAATTTGTCTACTCATTTGGTCTAATATTAATATGACAATATATATGTACTTGTAAAAAACATATGAATCCACTATCTCATACCTCTGATATATAATAAATGAGAATCTAGAAAACATAAATGGTTTTCCAAAACCATGAGCCATAACAAAAATCCAACACCCCTATATTCATGGTCAAGTCTCTAGGAATAATATGTAACTCGTCTTACACCACTTGCACATATTAAACTCATCATATGCATCATAAATATCATAGATTCTCCATAATGGTTAAATTAACCAAGATCCCAATCTTGGTTGCTCCATGAGGGCTTTGATTGCCTTATCATAACACTAAATATGAAAGACATTCTTACAACTCCCAATTTTGACTATTTATATGTACTTTCCCTGTTTAATATCTTCTTACTAAATAATTAAGGTATTTTCAAGAATAATTAAGTAACGAAGAAAAAATACCTCCCACACATGAGTGTCCATCTTTACCTATTCCATGATGTCTAGAACCTAGATATTATTTATCATCTACATAATTAATTCAATTTGCAAGAAAATATTTGTAATTTGAACAACACAAAATCTAAACATTCTCCCACTTGACATTTTTATTGTAAATAAATAAAGGGAAAATAAAATTAAATCAAGTGCTAGAAGAGGCAAGGCCTATGACCTTTTTGCATCAACTCAATTTATATATGCTCATCAACTTACTCAAAGAATTTGCAACATTAAGCAAGGTGTCGACCTAATATATTGTGACTCTATCACCATAAAATATATCATGGATAAAGTGATTTTGAACATCAATATGCTTTGTATGAGCATGTCACATTAGGTTCTTAGCCAAATAAATGAAACTCTAATTATCACATACAATCCTAACATGTCTACACTCATAAATAATATTAGAACACAATCTTTGTAGCTACATTGCATCCTTATAAGATTGTGTCATATTCATGTAATGTACTTATTAGTGGAAAATACAACCATATGTTGTCACTTACTCACCCATATGCAAACTCCTCTAAATAAAGTGAATATATAAGCCCTCATGGACCTTTGTCTATATCACTAGCTTAATTTGAATAAAAAAATCCATGTTTATCAAGAAAATTTCCAAAACCATCAATCCCATGAAAGTAAATATAATATTTATAATTACCTCACAAATATCTAAAAACCCTTTTAACATAAGTTTAGTGCTCTTTACTAGGGTTAGACAAAAACTTGCTAAGAACTCCCACTACTTAGGTAATGTGTAGTCCTGTACCAAGCATTACATTAGGCCACCCATGCCATTAGTGTGTGGAAATTAAACATATCCTCAAAATAATCATTTGACTTAGGAAACTAATCTAATGATAACTTTGAACTAACAAGTAAAGGGATACTTACTAGCTTATAATCCTAAATAACAAGCCTCTACAAAATAGTTTGAGCAACTTACTCTAACTAAGCCAAAGCTTTCTTCCAACCCAATTGTTATTGATATCCATATCCAAAATATATTTAGCAACCCATAAATCCTTCATGTTAAAGGTACTATAACACTAAGTTTTGAGCTCTCAAATCACTCTTATAGTTTCTAATGAATAACATGTCATCAACATATAGGATAATTATTAGCAATCAATCACTAATTAATTAAAAATAAATAAAATGATCATACTCACTTCTAACAAACCCAAGTTCCAACATGAAAGCATCAAACTTCTAATACCACATCCAAGGCAACTGCTTTAAACCATACAATGGCCATTTCAACTTGTAAACCAAGTTTTCTACCCTTTTTCCATAAAACCATCATCTTAACTTTATATATATATTCACATGAAAAAAAATAGTTTTAATATCTATTAACTCCACTTCTAAATCAGAAGAAATAGAAATAGAAATTTTTATGAGGGAATTATTTTTACCAAAATCGACTCCTTCAACTTGGCAATAATTTTTTTCATCAATCTTGCCTTATATATTTCTAACTATCCACTTACTCCAAAAAAAAATCTTAAATAACCACTTACAACCAATGACCTTTTTCCCTCAAGAAAATCAAATATATCCCGTCTCACACCTATCTAAGGCAATAATCTCATATTTTATGGTCTCCATCCAAGGATCATGCTCCTTAAAATAAATATCTTACTACATCAATCTAGGTTCAACATTACTACAAGATAAAACAAAAATTGGTCAACTATACAAATCAACTAGTTTTTATTGTCACACAAACCCTCTCAAGGGTGTGGTAAGAGGTTCCACATGTTCTACATCTTAACTCTCTAAATCTAAACATTCTTCTTCCTAAGTGAGAGTCTAGAGTTGTGTCACACTTTTGGCCAATAAAATTGTTTCAAACAAAATTGTTTCACTTGAAACTACTTCACGTCTACGTGGCACAAATAGTTTCATTTGAAACTCTTTTGACTAGGACTATTAAATTTATATAATTGGCTATTAAAATTTAAACTAACTTCAATTTATATGACAAGATTTTGACCAAAATATTTTTGGGCTAAACATTTTCATCTCAAATTTATATGTGGTAGCTAACCCCTCTTTTGGGACAATTTAAGAAAAAATAAACTTCAACTCCATATTTTTTTAATCAAGGCTACTTTCATGAAAAATTCAAAATACCCTTTAGAATATCTCATAACCTAAAATTTGACAATATATTTTTATAAATATCTTAAATATTTTTTTTATTTACCGCAAGCAAATCATTATAATCAAATATTAGGCTAGTTACAAATACATGTGTGTGTGTGTTTGTATATGTATGTGTATATTGTAACATTCCCAAAGTTTACCGTATTGTTTTCACCTAAGTTTTAACTTAGAATGTGAATAACCCAAGCTCTCAAAAACATGGAAATAAAATTTTCCTTTTTAAAAACACATGTGCACATTAAAGTAAACAATTTCACATAATATTGTATAAATGATATAACATTACATAATTTCAAGAAAATGAAACTCATCTTTCAAATACAAATTATAATAGATTCAACATCATATTTACAATTTCATAGCTTATGAGAGCTTAATGGTGCAAGAGTATAATGGTCAAGATGTCCACATCTGGATCACACTTCTTCTATTTCACAAGCCTCAACTATCGATTGCAAGAGAGAGAGCATCACCCAAGTGCTTTTCCTCCAACCACGAACTTAAGCGGTCCCTCACACATCTCCTAACTAGTAGATGGCCCTACCCTTCAATGAAGAGTTTGGTATGGAAACCCTTTAGAAATTCCAACCTGAGTATGGTGTTATGTCCTACATAACTAGTATGATCATACAACTACGAATACCTGCCAACTATGCATGACACTCTTGACTAGCTATGCAATCCCGACACACAAAGAACCAACAAAGTGTATGCAGTGGCTTCTACACTTACTTTGGCCAAATTTTTGATACATATATCAATTCCAAATTCTAAAGAAGCGGAGTCGTAAGTTCACCCACCCACTTACCCGACTTGGAAAATCTATTGACTTGTGAAAACTCTTATCTTGGTTTAACCTCAAGATTTCATTCAAAAGTGATAACACACTTATATTGATCTAAAAGACCAACTAGGTTTGACCCAACCTCTTGAATACCATATTACACATTTGTAACAATCTTGGGACTGACAATTGCCTCTTATTCAAGTGTTTACCCTGACTCAAGGGAATAAACTATCCTCCTACTTTCAAGGATTATGAGAATCCGAGAACGTAAGTTCTCCACTCATGGTTAAACTACCAAACATATGTATTCCTAAAATAATACCATTCCCTAGATAGTAATGGCGTAATACTTCTATCATGATTTCAATCCTTTCCATTTCAAAGCTATATAACTTATTCAAGAAATACAAATAGCATACTGTAATTTTAGATATTATCATAATACCTTACATTAGCTTCTCTTTACAATGTTAACCAAACAATATAATCAAGATAACTACTTATCATGCTATTTAGATTCCCTAATCCAGTTATAAATAATCTAGCTAAATGATCAAGCACTCAATACTATCCAATAGCTATAGTATGCAAATAATGATAGTAAAACACTTTCATACAATAAAAATACTTAGTTTCATAATTTAAAAGAGAAAGCGAATTAGATATTTCAAGCATGCCTAGTATAAATAGCTCCCAATGAATATCCTAAAGCTCCTTGCTCAAAGCATAATAGTTTTGTCTATTGCCTCCTTTATTCTCAACTCCCCTTGTTACTACTAAAACAAATATTGTATGATCTTCAAACTCACAAATATATACTACTCTCAAACTAACAAAAATGTTGCTCACAACAAACAAATATATTGCTCTCTAATTCACATGAATACACAAACTAAATGAATGGGCAAACAAACACTATGTTACTGCTCTCTATTTATACATAAATGGATAGAAGTTTCCTACTAAAAGTAAGCTACGGTTGCTGCCACTTCTCATTTCCTTGCTGATTGTAGTTGTTATTGGGAAAATATAGTTGCAAATATGTATTTGAAAACAACTTAAATGCTTCCCTAAAATTCCATGACTTGGATGGTGTTTATCCACTTATTGTTTGATGTGCATTATTTCAAAAAAGAACTCTTTTTAAAAAATGGCATGTTGAAGTCAAATTCTTTACAAACTATCTTACCTCCCATCACCCAAGTATGGGGATTTAATAGAAATCAACATATGCTAGCTTTACTAAGTCAAAGTGTCTCTTTTTAAGGTTGCGTAGTAGTTGTTTAGAACTGTATTTTACCTTGCCTTTATCGTGACATTCTTGCCACTATTTTATATGCAATATTTGGTGCCACATGTGGCTGATTTTAATGTTTTAAAACAAAATTTAGAAATGTCTCTCTCTTTTTCAATCACGTGGCATATAATTTTTGATGAGATCATAAGTGATCTCATATTTAATCAAATAAAATCATATATTTCTTCCTAATGCATTAGTGTTAAAAGTGGATTTGAGTAATAATTGAAAGTTCTTTAGTTGTTTAAGGTAGAATGTAAAGTGAATATTTGATTTATTTTTAGTAATTAAATGTGATCCAAATTGCCTCTAGTATGTCTCCATGAAGTTCTTAAGATGTATAATGCAGATAAATGAGTTATTAAATAACTCATGGTAAGAAGAAGCTACAAACACTTGCAACTAAGAGCTCCAGACATCAACTCCAGACAAGGCTTTGAAGGAATTATGGGAAGATAAAGAAGACTCCTCCAGACTTCCAACACATTCCAATATTATTGCAAAATTAATAAGTACCAATCATTCCTAAATTGGTGGCTAAGCATGTAGTTCATGATAGCTCAAGAGATCTCTTTTGCCACATTATCTTTCAATAACTCAACTCATCAAAGCAACTAAGTGTCATTAATGATAGTGAAATGTTCTTCAAGATAATCAACAAAGATTTGTTCAAGAAAACTGAAGAGCAATCCCTTCATTCACGTGGAGAACTGAAGATTCCCTAAAAATCAGACACCCAGAAATTGTCAAAAACATAGTCTCAGTAAAACAACAATATCTCCCTCATTTCTCAACGAAATTCAAAAATTGAAAATGATCTAGAAAGTAGATTGGAAGGGATAAAAACCATTTTGAGAAGTTGGTGTGATTTGCATTAGGGAAGGAGCAGTACGTGACAAAAAATGAATAAGATAAAGGTGGTGAGATTAAAGGTAACTGCTCCAGAATGTTTCAAGTTTAATGAACAACCCCTCCAAAATAGGATATTGGATCCACATTCTTAGTGAATTGGTTGGGTAGATATGGAATATGAATTCTATATATACAATGTAATAAATTGATCAAAGCGGGGGATTAGAAAGGCTTGTTTTGGCTTTGAGGAAATATGATAGTTTTAGTTTCATTTCCAACAATGTATTTCCAACTTTCTAGAGTAAATTTGAATTCAAGAAATATTTTCATTTCCAATAAGTGTGAAGTAGTTTATCCTTTTCAATTCTTGCAAGTTTTCCTTAGATTAGTTCCCTTTCATGAAACTTTCCTTTCATGCAAATAGGATTTATTTCTGCAAGTAGAATAGACTATCAAGCAAGTTTTCTACTTTCTCTCTTGCAGACAACCATGGAAACTGCCTTAGATTGATAAATTAGATGATGAGGATTACAACTACCTCATCAATTTCCACCATATGTGTGGCTTTATTAGCCATATAATATGTCTTCCATCGCATATATAAAACAACAATAATAAGTATTTATAATATCATTTATGTATATGCATATATATTATAATAAACTTTATATTATAATATGTATATATATTAATATATATGTGCCCATATTTATATATATTACCATCATTTTAAAATAATAATATATTTATATATTGATATGTATATATACAATACATATGTATATATATCTATGTGAATGTTCACATATGTTCCATGTATCTACATATGTGTATACGTAGATATTACTATATACGTATGCTCATACCTACATACGTACATATGTATGTGCCATTGCATATATACATACATATATATTCAATATTTATATGTATCCATATATATATATATATATATATATATATTCAATACATAATATATATCTCATGCTCATTAAAAGGATTTTAACACTATGACTCAAATCAACTAAATAGTCAAAGAGAATTAAAGATAACCATCCCAACTTTCCTATCAGCCCAAAAAGCTATCAACATGGTTTAACACTTACCGACACAAATCTCAAGCTAAATCAACAAGGTTTGTCTAACCTGTGTAGTGAGTATGTGCATCTATTTAGATAGGTTTATTGATGCTTCTCATACCAACTTCCTCTGCTGGGTGATACTCTCCCTCTCCTCGGTGGAGGGTTTGAATCTTTCTTGTATCCAACTTAGTGCAACATGTACATTTGTTAGCTGATAACATAAAAAATATATTCATCATATATCATAAGCATCATTGAATCATTTAAAAAGCAATCTCATAATAATGCATTTTCATGCATCTCATTCATCCATTTGAAATTCAATAAGATATAATCATATATTAAAACATATTTACACATAAAGGTAATAGTAATTGGTGAATAAACAATGGGGTGTAACATATCCTCCCCCTTACGAATCATCATCTTCAATGATTTAAAGTATCAAAACATAAAATATTAAACATAACAAAAATTATTTTTAGGAACTTTCAAAAGCTCGCACAACATGAAGAAATTTTTTCTTAATCTCTAAATAGTCTTCCCAAGTGGCCCATAATCTTCTGTATATTGGTCCCACTAGACCTTGCATTGAAGAACCTCTCTATTATGTAGGTGAATTCTATACATTTTGAGCACTTTGAGAGGCTCGACCATTACCACTCCTGGGTCATGTACCTGTAAAGCATTCTAATCAATAACATGATTACCTCCTGGTATATACTTTTTAACATATGACACATGAAAGACATTATGCATCATGGCAAGATTTGGTGGTAAATAAATTCGGTAAATGACAGGGTTAACTTCTTTGAGAACCTCAAAGGGACCTACATAACGTGGAGCTAGTTTGTATGAATTTCCAAACTTAATAGAACTCTTGTGAGGCTTGACACTAAGAAAAATATTCTCTCCTACTTAGAAACGTTTGGGCACACACTTAGCATCTACATAACTCTTTTTACTATCATTTTCCTCTGCTAACCTTTTCTTTATCAAATTAATATGCTCCTCCATCTCTAATAGCATCTTTGGCCCAAGGCTAATCCTATCTTCTAGCTTGTCCCAACTTATAGGAGTTCGACACTTTCTTATGTATAATGCTTCAAATGAAGCCATTTTGATAGCAGAATAATAAGAATTATTGTATACAAATTCCACTAGTGTCAAATAATCTCCCCATTTGTATTGTTTATCCATGAAATACATTCTCATTAGATCTTCCAACACTTAGTTCACCCTTTCCATTTGACCATCTATCTCAGGGTGATACGCTAAACTTATGTTCAACTATGTTCTAAGTGAAGAAAATAAGGTTTTCCAAAACCTTGACATTACACAAGCATCCATATCTAAGTTATTCTTCTCAAGAACTCCATGCAACCTAAACACCTCTTGCACGAAATTGTGAGCTATGATGGAAGCTCCATCTATCAAGTTCTCTAGAATAAAATGGGCTACTTTGGTTAGCTTATCCACCACTACTAGAATAACATTATGCTTATTCCTTGACATAGGAAGTCCTTGTACAAAATCCAGGCTAATGATTTATCATTTTCTCTCTAGAATTTCATGAGGATATAATAGTCTTGTCGAGTGATGATGTTCTGCCTTCACCCTCTAACACTCTACACAACTTGCTAAAAACCTTGCAACATCCCTCTTCATCCCTTTCTAGAAATATAATGGCTTCACATCAACCAATAACTTTTTTACTCTGGGATGTCTAGAATAGGGTGCAGTATGAACTTCCTTCCACACTGTATTCCTTAACTCCTCAAGTCTGCTACCTAGATCCTTCCTCTAAATCTTAGTAGTCCGTCTGGTTCAAAGTGAAACCCATCATACCTTGAATCTTGTGGATCATCCAAGAGTGCTTTCTTAACTTGCTTGTAGTACTCATTGCTCTTGGACTTCAACAACACTTGATTCTTGAAATCAATATGAATTGATATCATCGAGGAGATATGTCTCCTTCAACTTAGTGCATCAACAAGTCTATTTTCTTTTCCCTTAATATAGTTGATCCCAAAATCATAATTCGATATCATCTCAAGCCATCTCCTTTGTTGTGCTTTTAGATTTGGTTGGGTAAACAAATACTTTAGACCATGATGGTCAGTCTTTAGCTCAAATGGTTTCCCAAGAAAATAGTGCAAGTCCACATTTGCAATGCATGGACAACTATCACTAGCTCTAAATCACGCAAAGCATAATTTTTCCCATATGGCTTCAATTTCCTAGATTCATAGGCAATAATTCACCCATTTTGCATTAGTACTCCACCTAGACCTTCTCCCAAAGCATCGGTAATGACAACAAAATCACCTTTTGGATTTGGTACTTTAAGTACTGGAGCCATAGTTAACTTCTCCTTAAGTTGATTGAATGTTGCTTTACATTTATCTGACCACTCAAAAAAATTCCCCTTCCTTTGCAATGATGTGATGGGAAAAGCTATCTTAGAAAAGTTAGTTACAAAATTTCTATAATATCGAGCCAAACCCATAAAGCTTTGGACTTCATGCACATTCTTCGGTGTTGGCCATTCTAGTACTACTTTGATCTTAGATGGATCAACTGCAATTCCCTCTTGTAAGATTACATGACCGAAATGTTGTACTTTCTTTTGAAATAAGGTACACTTTGAAACCTTTCCATAAAGATTATTCTCCCTTAGACATTGGAGAACAATCATCAAGTGTTGGAGATGTTCTTCCTTATTCTTAGAATAAATAAGAACTTCATCTAAGAAGACTAACAAAAACTTGTCCAAACTATTCATGAACACATTGTTCATTAGGTTCATGAATGTTGCAGGTGCATTCGTAAGTCCAAAGGGTAGGACTGTGAACTTGTAATGCACATACCTTGTCCTAAAGGTTGTTTTATGAATGTCTTCATCCTTGACCCTAAGTTGGTGGTATCCTAATCACTAATCAATATTTGAAAATACCATTTCCCCATACATCTAATAAAAAAGATCATCGATACGTGGTAAGAGGTACTTGTTCTTTATCATTTCTTTATTTAGAAAATGATAATCTATATATAAGCGCAGTGCTCCATCCTTCTTCTTGATGAAGATCATAGGAACTCTCTAGGTCTGATTAATCCCTTTGAAAAAAAATCTTGAAGTTGAGTTTTTAACTCTATTAGCTATGTTGTTGTCATCTTATACAAAGCCTTGGATATAGTTTCTAATCTTGGAACTATATCAATAGAGAAGTCAAATACTCTTTTGGGAGGTAATCCAAGTAATTCACTTGGGAAAACATCCTCAAAGTCTCTTAAAATGGGATATTTCTCCATATCCAATTTCTCTGGTTCCATTATTTCTCCTTCTTCAACTTCTTGAAGATCCTGGGGTTCATAGTACATCAAGTCATCTTGAAATATGAAC
Source organism: Sequoia sempervirens (assembly GCA_007258455.2). Lineage (NCBI taxonomy): Eukaryota > Viridiplantae > Streptophyta > Pinopsida > Cupressales > Cupressaceae > Sequoia > Sequoia sempervirens. Next base: position 101,528 of record VDFB02364989.1, read on the forward strand.
TATTTGTACTCATCCAATTTTTCCATTTTAACTTCAAAAAGTTGACAACCCTTTTTCTTGGCTCTATGCATCTATACAACGAGGATTTTCTGCAACTTTACTTCCCTTGATGTACATTGCAAGTACACTCTATTCCCGACATCATCTAGATACTCGACTATTTTGGCATAACAATAGACCTTGGCCCTATGCTTCTATAACCAATTCAACCCTTATACAACATCATATGATCCTAAGGGGGCTACATAAAGATTTACTTCCATTGAGAATGAAAATTCAACCCTTGCCTAAAATAGATATTGCTCTACCTTCTCTCTTCTCTGGTTTGCATATTCTATAGACCAAGACTTTTTCATAAAGCCAACCTTGCTAGATAACTTGATACTTTAGGAGAAATAAAACATTTTGTAGCACCGGTGTCTATTAGAATTGAAATTGGTATGTCAAGTACTTGGAACCTCTACAAGAGTAATTTGGTACTCTGTCTGCCGATTATCCAACACCGTATGAATTCTTTGTTGGTACGTTGCTTGTTGGGGAGGTAAGGGATTCCCATGAGGCTGCATCCCCCGTGTCTTGTTGGTACATTGTTTAGTGTAGTGGTCATCGCCACATAAGAAACACCCCCTTACTGGCCCTTGCCTTTTTGTTGGCTTTCTGGAATTATCTTCATTTCTGTTGGGGTTGGTGTTGTTGTTGCCCCTACGGTCACCCTTAGTCTCATTCTGATTATTCTAGAATCCCTTATCTCCTTTCTTCTTAAAGTCTTGTCATTCACCTTTCTTCTTAAAGGTCTAGTTGGTTTTTGACTAGTTATACCTTTTTAGCTCTTCTCCTAGTATGTAGAAATAGACTTAAGCTTTAGCCCTTGCTTAATGACCTTTTTGTACACTTGGTACATGGTGGTAGGACCACATACATCCACACCATCTTTGATATGAACATTAAGACCTATTATGAATTTTTGGATCCAAAACTACTTGTCCTTTTGGTAGTGGGGTACGTACTTAAGAAGGCGAGTGGGTTTCTCCCAATATTCATTTATAGTGAAATCTCCCTGTCTCAAATTCTAGAAGTCCATCAATTTCTGATCGAAGTACAATTGAGGAAGCCACCACTGATGAAAGATTACCATGAACTCATCCCAAGTTAGATAATGATCTAAGAACTAACTCCATCTTTGTATTCATCCACCAAGTGGATACTTCACTAGACAATTGAAAATCTCCCCATACGACCTTAGTCACTTCAAAATAATTTCTTATTTCAAAGTACTTCTCCATCTCAGCGAGCCATGCTTTAACAACATTCCCACTCGTGGTTCCTTCAAACTTAGGAGTGACTTTTCTCATATCTTGAGATAGTTCTTGGGAAATCCAATTTATTTTAATCCTTTCCAATCTTGACTTAGATTCATCATTACTATGATCACTTAAGGTAGTGTGATCATTGGTGTTTTCATCCTCTCCTTCCTTCAAGATCACCTGGTCAGGTCTACCCATTCCCCTAACCTCTTGCTCGAGGTGGCCATTCCTATCTCTTGCTTTATTTAACATATTTATTATTTGATCCAGTTTGATTTCAGAGTTTCCTATGGGTTGACCCACTTCATGACTACCTTTGGGGTTAGTTCTTGTTCGAACCATTCTTACAAATAGTATTCCACCTAGAGGTTTCATTTATGATATACAATTAATTCATTTAATGGTTTATTTAACATCTTAAACATTTCAAGATTTTAACCATTCAATGAAGCAGATGAGAGAAACTTTTACACAAGTTTTCTCCAATTCTTTTTCTTTTATTATAATAATAAGGATTTCAACCATCTTTCAAAACATAGCTATATATAAGATGACCATTCATAATAGTTGTGGGGAGTATATCCCTCTGATACACTTTCAGAAACATGATTGAGGGGAACATATCCCTATGATTCACTGTTGAATACAATCACAATAAGCTCAGGAGATGAATGAGCACCAGGGTCCCTCCTAATAAAAGGTGGACTAACACCCTACTCCATGGGCATATCCCTTGAGAGTGGCAAAGAATCAAACTCGACTGGTGAAATAGGAGGTATGAGGTATGAACTTGGTTGCTTCCCACATTTTCTTCCTCACCAGTTTAATGTGTGAAAATGCACTACTAAGAGTCTCGATATCTTCAAGCCATATCTCTCCATTGAAATTGGTTCCTTCTATGGTTTTAACTATGGCCTCTCATTCTTTTTTGACTTTTAGGTAGCACTCATTGCCAATAACTAATTTCCTAGATGTCATCTTGAGTTGCACCATCCTAGCACAAGAAGTCCAAACATTAGCTACTAATAATGTTGGATAAAAAGGCTAGCATAATGAGCTAATAGGTCCTAGTGTTGAACCTAGTAACTCTAATACCACATGTAACATGCCCAAAGTTTACCCTATTATTTTCACCTAAGTTTTAACTCAAAATGTGAATAACTCAAGTTGTCAAAACACATGGAAATAAATTTTCCTTTTTAATAACATATTTTCACATTGAAGTAAACCATTTCACATAATACTGCATAAATCATATAACATTACATAATTTCAAGTAACTTAAAGTCATCTTTCGAATACAAATTACAATAGATTCGAGATCATATTTACAATTTCATAGCTTACAAGAGCTTAATGGTGCAAGAGTATAATGGTAAATATGTCCACATCTGGATCACACTTCTTATTCTTCTTCTATTTCACAAGCCTTGACTACCGACTGCAAGAGGGAGAGCATCACCCAAGTGATTTTCCTCCAACCACAAACTTAAGAGGTCCCTTGCACATCTCCTAGTTGGTCGATGGCCCCACTCTTCAACAAAGAGTTTGGTATGAAAACCCTTGAGAAATTCCTACTTGGGTATGGTGTTGTGTCTTACATAACTAGTACAGCCATACAACTCTAGATACTTGCCAACTATGCATGAAACTCGTGACTAGCTATGCAATCTTGGCACATAGTGAATTGACAAAGTGTATGCAGTGAATTCTTCACTTACTTTGGCCAAAGTTTTGATACAAATACATATTGAAAGTTTACCCTATTGTTTTCACCTAAGTTTTAACTCAGAATGTGAATAACTCAAATTCTCAAAAACATGGAAATAAAATTTTCCTTTTTAATAACACATTTGCACATTGAAGTAAAACATTTCACATAATATTGCATAAATGATATAACATTACATAATTTCAAGTAAATGAAACTCATCTTTCGAATATAAATTACAATAGATTCAAGATCATATTTACAATTTTGTAGCTTACAAGAGCTTAATGGTGCAAGAGTATAATGGTCAAGATGTCCACATTTGGATCACACTTCTTTTTATTCTTCTATTTCACAAGCCTCAGCTAGCGACTGCAAGAGGGAGAGCATCACCTAGGTGCTTTTCCTCTAACCATAGACTTAAGCGGTCCCTCACACATCTCCTAACTAATAGATTTCCCTATCATTCAATGAAGAGTTTGGTATGTAAACCCTCTATAAATGCCTACCTGAGTATGGTGTTGTGTCCTACATAACTAGTATGGTCATACAACTACGGATACCTGCCAACTATGCATGACACTCCTAACAAGCTATGTAATCTTGGCATACAATGAACTGGAAAAGTGTATGTAGTGACTCCTACAATTAACTTTTCCAAAGTTTTGATACACATATCAATTCCATATTATAAAGAAGTGGTGTCGTAAGTTCACCCACCCCCTTACTCGACTTGGAAACTCTATTGACCTATGAAAAATCTTGTCTTGGTTTGACCTCAAGATTTAAATAACATAAACAAGATTTCATTTAAAAGATAACACAGTTATATTGATCTAACTGACCAACTAGGTTTGACCCAACCTCTTGAATACCCTTTTATGCATTTTCAATAATCTTGGGATTGGCAACTGCCTCTTATTCAAGTGTTTACCCCAACTTAAAGGGAATAAACTATCCTCCTACTTTCAAGGATTATGAGGATCTTGTTATCCTTGAATCCAGTTGAGCTTGATTCACGGAATAACCCCTACAAAACTTATCTATTTCATAGTCATGTGTACTCTAAGCATGCAAAATGAGGCATGATTTCATTTTCCTTTATGCGTGATCGTAAGCCTCAAATATTCCTCTCGAGCACTCGCCTCATTTTGTTTTTCAAAAGCCTTCAAAACAAGTATTTTCTCACTTTGGGTCTTTCCAGAGTTAGAAAACTTTTGGCCCATGCAGGGACACTTTTTTTCAGCACTTGTACATGGAGGAGAAGTTTTGACATGCACCGCCACTGAAAAATAGTGCCTATGCATGATTGTCAAATTTTGAATGTTGCATTAGTGCTAATTTTTAGCTCTAGTGTATTTATCTTGCCTTCGCATGTTTGGTCATTAATGAACATTAAGTTCATTAATGCGGTTTTATAAATCGATTTTAATAGCTTTTTAAACCTTTTTTGTTTTCATTTGTGATCATTCAAATTTTTTTCCTCCACTATGTGGCCATTACTAGTGGATTAAGGAACCTTTGAAGATCATTTCAAAAATTTATCTTCACCATCTGGATCACTAGGGTTTTCTTCTTCTTTGTCTTATGCATCATTCCAAGTATGTACAAACTTGTCCCTATTTTCTTTTTACACCTTCAATGGCACTGCATATGCTTTGCTTTTATTTAAATTGTTTATCATTCTATGTGATAATGTTTGTTTAGATTTATTTTGTCTTTTCATCCTTAAAATTTTGAAGTCATAAATTGCTTGTTTAAACCTTAGGTCTCAAATTTGGATTTCATTTTTTGGTTTAGGGTTTAGGGATTTAGCCTCACGGATTTTTTTTCCATCCAAAACCTAGGATTTTCATTGTCATAATACCTATGTTTTGCATCATCGTCATTTTTTGTTGATGAAGCAAAGTAATCTATACTTATTGCATCATTGGTGAAAAAAATTGATAATGCAAAACATATCAAATCCTTTGCATAGGCAGTATTACATTGACCTTGCAAAGGGTTTTGCATGCCATCCAAAAATATAACTCATGTGTAGTGGCGGGGTTTTTCTCTTCCACCACATGATGATCTTCCCTAACAAATGTAGTGGTGCATAAAAACTCCACCACTACATGATGGTCCCTTAATGATTTTCTTGATGTATGATATGGCGCTGAAAAATTAGTGCCACTACATGCTGTTTGAACTATTCCTATGAGCATGACCGCTGAAAAAGTGTGTTGTTGCATGTGTTATAATCCTTGTAGTGTCACTATTTTTCAACGCCCTTACACTATTTGCTAAGTATGAATGCATAAGTGCTAAAATTCAACGCAGGTACACTAAACTTAAAAGTCCCCATGAAAGGTGCATGTAATAGCATTATTTTTAAATGGCATTGCACATGAACCACCCAAAGCATGCAGTGGCATTGAAAATCAATGCCTCTACACAAAACACTGAAATTTTCACTCACACCCAAAATCTTCCCAAAATGCTTTCAAAGCTCTGTTTCGCTTGCAATTGCTCAATTTTTTCCTCTCCATTGCTTCCATCTACTTGCTTCATTGCACCCACTTGGCTTCTTCTCACTCTCGTGCAAGTACTCAATACAATATTTATTCTAATGTTGGGAGGAAACCCTTTGTCTCATTGCAACGTCTTTTCATGTTCTTTCAAACAATTTTCAAGGATTTCATCACAAGATATCAGTGTTTCTTGATTCATTCAATGACAACTAAGGAATATCCATCTTCAAGAAAGAAAGCCACCATGAAGTATAAATACCAAGGTGTTTATCCTCCTATAGTGGTTTCATCCAAAATTTATGAGATAAAAGATACAAAGATAAAACACTTGGACATGGATGACTTTGTCAAGAAAACGAAGAAGCAACCTCTAGATCAAGAGTTGAAGGCAATAGTTGATAGCAACATTCATTTGGTTGTTTCATTTCCAATGACAACTCACTTTACTGAATTTGTTCTGAAAGTAACTTCACATTATGTCAGAGAAGATAGAAGTGTTAGAGATTCTTCGGTTCATGCCATGATGAGACTTGATGCAAATTTCTTTGATATGGTTTTCCAAGTTCCAAACATGGGGACCTATACAAATCTCACTATTCAACATGCTTAGGAGACTTATGACAAGAATCAGATGCATCCAAGCAACTAATCAATACCAAGTGGTTGAAGACTCCAAGGCCTAACATAGAAAGATGGCCTAAAAGATTTCCCTATAGTGATTTTGTGGAAGATGTGAATGATTTGATTACTCTCCTAAGTAGGGTTAAAGGTTTTCCAACTTCTTCAACATTTTAGGAATGGATGTATGAGTATATCAAGACTATTAGAAGGAAGAAGCAACATATCTTCTGGGGTCAACAGATCAATGACATGATCCATGATCAACTAACTAAGGAGTACACTTGAAGTTCTACATGAATTCATATCTAATATATGTTATAACCACAATGAGACAATATCCAAGCTTGACAATAGAAGGAGACATACGATATGTGCTTGTACACAAATAGTACCTTGAAATTACCCTTAAAGGAAGTATCAAGCACTTCAAAATGGTAAATGATGCTTTCTTTGCACCATTATTGTGCATGTTTGATCCATCACTTGAAAATAAAAGAGTTTTTGATGAAGCATGGGAAGTAGTGAACAAATACAAATGCATTTTCTTACAATTTCCTATTTTCACCTATCTTAGGGTGGGTTGCTTCATAGGATATCCTTACATGTTGCCAAGGTATCCTCCTAATAAATTTATATTAATGGAGTTATGTAGGTAAGTTATCTCTGTGCATAGTGATCAACAAGCTATTCGTAAGGCAAGGTTACAAAGGAAAGGTATTAAATTGAAACCTTTCACTGCGAGTTCTGAGGGTAAGGACTCAAATGATCAAGAACGCAGGCAACATGAGCTCAGAACTAAGAACGAGGAAATTATTCCTTCCTCTTCCACATGTAAGGGACCAAAGATTACATTTACTTATGGGAAGAGCACATCACCATCTATAAAAGAAGAGCAACCTATGAAGGAAGATTGGGTATAACAAGAAGGTGAAAAAATAGGAGGGAAGGATGAAGAAATGCAAGTATCACTGCATGATAATATCACACAATATCTTCCCCACACATCATCACCTATTGCTACCACAACACCATCAACTCCTCCTATTCCTACCTCTCCTCTTCCTCCTCTTCCAACTTCACTTCTACCTGCAATAGTTTTTCATACACTAAATTAACAATAGCTCCATCTATACATACAATTCTTTCATCCCCTTCATTAGGATCAGTACTACATAATGTAGAGGTTATCTCGAGGTCTCCATCCTCAATTCCCAGTTTATCATCTCCTTCCTTCGATATTTCTTTACAATCAGATTTTAATCGATTCATGGATGAATCACTACCGAATGCATCAAATGTAGAAATTCCAGGTGTTGTGATGACCAAGACTCATACTATTATGACTACTACATTTGTGCCTGCAGATATAGGTATGACTTAGGAAATAGAAATAGGTCCAGAAAGTGGTGTTTCGTTTCTCCCCCCATGGCTTTTTGCACAATCTCCTAAAAGGAAAAAGAAAGTAGTTTCTCTTGATGAGTTTGATTTTGAGGATTTAGCTCCACCAAAGACCGAAGGTAAAAAGAATCCCAAGGTTTTCTCCTGATTACATGTTGATAAATTTGGGTACAAGTATGTAGAGTTGGCAGAATCTCCTCAAGGAAAAGATAATGAGGAAATTGATATCAAGGATTATACCATTACAAGAGTTGAACTTGGGAAAATTATGCACACAAGTGCAAAGGAAGATGCTCAAATATCTCTAACTGCATTGATGGAAAAGTTTGAAAAACTAAAGGAGACCAAGGATATGCATAAGGAAAAAGCTGAGCACCTCACCTTTGTGTCAAGGAGGATTAAAAAATATTCTAAGAATGTAGAACCTGTTGCAATGAGTATATAAGAACCTTTGGTCCAAAAGGTAGAGAAATACTACTCAAAGGGTAAAGTCATGTATAAAATTTGTGGACAAAATAATTGAGTAGGGATCATAGTTCATGACTACTGCAGTGGAAAGGATTGCAAAAATGTCAAAGGTGAAACTTGAGCTAGAAAAGATAGAGAATACACTTTCCACTGAGCAAAAGGAGATGGAACAAAATCTTGAGTCTTGGACCAAGCTAAAGAAAGTAAAACTAGGTAAGTTGAAGTTGGCGTTATTCCTGACAAAGATAAGTATGTGGAAATCAAGGAATCAATCAAGAATCACATACATGTCATCAAGAGCTTAATCAAGGACATGCAACAAGTTCAAGAAGATGTTGAAGAGAATTGTGTGATTTTGGTAAACAAAATTGAAGAATATCTGGGTAAGCTTATTGATGATGATCATACATTTCTTCCAGCTAGTGAGATTATTCAAGTGTTCAAAGAAGCAATCCAAAAACAGGTTGAAGATGAATCATTTTCATTGGCTTCTATGGATACCTTGTGTGATATACAACTAACCTTGGATAATCTCAAGACACGTCTAGATAGATGCAAAAAGGCTTGTTCTTCTGCAAAGAATTCTGTCACAAAATTTCATTCCATCATCGATTACATTTCAGGACCAAATGAGATAGTGATGCAGGAGATGATCCTAAGGAAATATGAAGATTTTAAAGCTCAAAGCGAGGGACAATAATCTTTTTGTATTTCCAGAGTTAGTTAATTTTCATGATTTTTCACATGAATTATGTAAATAGGTGTTGAAATTTTTACATGTCAGTTTGTATTGATGCAACTACACGTAAAAACAACACTAGTCCTAAGTTAAAATGGATAGTGTCATTGAATAAGTCAAATTAGTTAGACTTTTTCCTAGAATAGCTCTTAGCTCTGATATATAAATATGAGAGAGCTCTTTTGTATTTGGGACCTTTAATCTTTTGAAATGAAGTGCTTCCAAAATTGTATTCCAACTTTGAAACTTTGAGTTCAAATTGCATATCAATTTCAATCAATAACGAAGCCAAATTTGCATACCAACCTTTGTTTTGGATCAAATTCAAATGAGTGGGAATGTTCTTATGTCTTTCTCATTGATTTATCTTATTATATGATTGGATAAATGGTATTTCATTATTTGTGATTGAAGGGCGTTCAAGCTAAGTTTTGTAGACTTTGTGCTATATGATTTACTTGGAATTGTGTACATGTTGTTGATATCTTTTGGTGAAGAATTGTCAAGAATTTGTGCTTGGAATTATTCATTCGATGCTTGGATCTTTTTGTGGCATGAATTGAAAGATTTTGTGCTTCAATTTGCATCACTAGTTATTGAAGAACTCATCATTGGGAAAAAGAGAAGTCTTTGTGCTTTCCATGTGTTTTTTGGTTACATATCTTTTGGTTATACTAGTATTCTTATATTATGCTTTGTCAAATTAAGAATATTGAGAATTATTGCTTTGATCATTACTTAGAATTGTAGAGCATTATGAAGTAACACCGTGGAACATTGTAAACACATTTTTTGAAATAAGAGAAAATGATGAATGTAACACACCCCCACATGCTTAAAATAGTGTAAATATTGGAAAGTCTAGTTTAGTTTACTTTTCATTCGAGTAAGAAATAAGAAGGGAGCCTCCCCTTTTTGAGAGGAGAGATTTATCTCATCAAAAATGTGGTTGAAATTCACATTTTATAATTCGTAAAGGGATTACAGAATATTCACCCAACATATCTGAGAAGGTAAGTTCTCCACTCATGGTTAAACTACAAAATATAGGTATTCATAAAATAACATCATTCCCTAGATATTAATGGCATAATACTTTTATCATGATTTCAATCCTTTCCATTTCAAAGCTATATAATGTATTCAAGCAATACAAATAACATATTGTAATTTTATATATTATCATAATACCTTACATTAGCTTCTCTTTACTATGTTAACCAAACAATATAATTAAGATAGCTACTTATCATGCTATTTAGATTCCCTAATCTAGTTATAAATAATCTAGCTAAATGCTCAAGCACTCAATATTATCCAATAGACTATAGTATGCAAATAATTATAGTAAAACACTTTCATACAATAAAAATACTTAGTTTTAGAATTGAAAAGAGAAAGAGAATTAGATATTTCAAGCATGCTTGATATAAAATAGCTCGCAATAAATATCTTGCAACTCCTTTCCCAATGCACAATGGTTTTGTCTGCTACCTCCTCTATTATCAACTCCCCTTGTTGCTACTAAAACAAAAACTCTATGCTCTTCAAACTCACAAATATATACTACTCTCAAACTAACAAATATTTTTCTCACAAACTAACAAATATGCTACTCACAAATTAACAATAATACTACTCTCTTATTCACACGAATACACAAACTGATTACAGAATGGATGGGAAAACACACACTATGTTGTTGCTCTCTATTTATACAGAAATGGATAGAATTTTCCTACTAAAAATAAGCTACGGTTGTTGCCACTTCTCATTTCCTTGCCAACTGCAGGTGTTGCTAGGCAAATAGAGTTGCAGATATGTATTTGAAAACCACTCAAATGCTTCCCCATAATGCCATGACCTGGCTGATGTTTATCCACTTGCTATTTATTGTACATTATTTTAGAAAAGAACTCTTTAAAAAAATGGCACGTTGAATTCAATGTCTTTGCAAACTATCTTACTTCCCATCACCCAAGTATGGGGCTTTAATAGAAATCAACATCTGCTAGCTTTACTAAGTTAAAGCGCCTCTTTTTAAGGTTGTGTAGTAGTTTTGTAGAACTCTATTTTACCTTGCCTTTATCATGGCATTCTTGCCACTATTTTATATGCAATGTTTGGTGCCACATCTGGTTGCTTTTAATGTTTTGAAACAACATTTAGAAATGGCTCTTTCTTTTTCCATCGTGTGGTATATGTGTGGCATTACTAGCCATATAATATGGCTTCCATCAAATATATAAAACAATATAATATCATTTATGTATATATATTATACTAAACATTATATATATATATATATATACCCATATTTATATATATCAATCAATTATATATACATATATTAATCATTTGATTAAATATGTATATATTAATATATTGCCATCATTTAAACATAATAATATTATATATATATATATATATATGAATGTTTGCATACGTACTATGTATCTACATATGGGTATACATAGATATTATTATCTATGTATGCTCATACCTACATACGTACATATGCATGCGCCATCGCATATATACATGTACATTAATTCAATATTTATACATAATCACATATATATTCAATACATAATATATATCCTATCCTCATTAAAAGGGTTTTAACACTATGACTCAAATCGACTAAACAATCAAAGAGAATTAAAGACAACCATCCCAACTTTCCTATCAACCCAAAAAGCTATCAACATGGTTGAACACTTACCGACACAAAGCTCAGTCTGACTCAACGAGGTTTTTCTAACCCATGTAATGTGTGCGCATCTACTCAAATAGGTTTATTCATGGTTCCTGTACCAACTTCCTCTCCTGGGTGATACTCCCTCTCCTCATTGGAGGTTTTGAACCTTTCCTGCATCCAAATTGGTGCAATATGTACGGGGTTAGCTGATAACATAAAAATCATATTCATCATATATCATAAGCATCTTTAAAGCATTTAAAAAACAATCTCATTATAATGCATATTCATACATCTTATTCATCCATTTGAAATTCAATAAGACAATCATTTATTAAAACATATTTACCCATAAACATAATAGTAATTGGTGAATAAACAATGGGGTGTAACATATATATGCATGTATCTATGTGTATATGTACGTATACATTGTATATATTACATTGTATATATTATATGTATACATACATATATATATATATATATATATATATATATATATATATATATATATATATATATATATATATATATATATATATGATACATTAGAGTAGAAAATCCTCTCCAAAAGGGTATAATTTATTTATTTTAATGATATTTTTTGTCGACAAAAGGTTATGTCCTATGAAAACTATGACATTTTAGTAAATTTAACTTTTAAAAATTATTGAAAAAATAAAATATTCATTGAAAAGTTTTTTTTTCTTCATATAATAGATATTCAAGTTAGCTATGTGGAAAAAATAAAAAATATATATTTACTATATTTTTTGCTATGTCTCATCAACCTCACTTTAAAAAAAATTAAAAATTAAAACATTCTCTTAAGTTTATAAAAATAAGATCCAACTAATTTTTAAAAAATTAAAAACATAAACTCCACCAATTGTTTCACATTTCATTGATTTATATCATTTTAAAATTTAAAACATGTCACTTTTAGGCACTCCAAATTGAAAAACTATATTAATGTTCATCATTTCCTTTATAAAAATGGGACACATGTTGAACTTCCACCCTCCACTACATCCCTATGTCTAAAATATTCTTCTTTCATCCATACATATCCCTACTTATCTACTTCTCTAATTTGGTTTCAAAATACATGTTTTTCTTTTCATTTTATTTTGGTTGTACTTGATTAGACTTAACTCTAAGTTCACCAAAAATCACATCTCTAGAATATACTATTTTCAAGGTTAAAATATAATATTAGATCATCATAATTGATGAAAATATATTTGCTAGCCTTAAAATTCAACTTAGCTCACTTTTCTTTAATCATGTGAATAAAAGCTTCACAACCAAAAGCTCTAATGTGTGAAAGAAATGGTTTATTACCTATCCACATGTTGTACAATATTTTATCAAAGAAATATATGTAAATTTTTAATCAAATAGCTAGTAATACTTATAGTATTATCCCTAAAACACTAATTTAATTAAGCACTACTTACAATGTTTCTAGCTCTATCCATTAATGTTTTATTCATCCTCTCTATGGTGCTATTTTGTTGTGGCATATATGGAGCTATTTTTTACCTCATAATATCTTCATGTCTACACAAGTCATAAAATTCTCTAGAGCATCATTCCAACACATCCCATGTCATGCTTCAAACCTCACAAATGCCAACAAGAGATGATCTCATTCCCTTAGTAGCTTGATGAGAGTGAAATTGATAAAGGAGATACAAAGCAATGTGTTAGCGAGACATTTTAGTATAGATGTGATAATATCATTGCTAAGTGAAAACTAGTTCTAGCCATAAATGTATAAGGATGTGAAGAAACATGCTCAATATTGTGGAATTTGTTAAGTAGAAAAAGGAGATAGTTAGAACGTTGGGTTGTATAAGCTATTATCAATAATAAAGAAACCTTGGAAGGAAATTAGAATGAATTTTATATTAGGATTTCCCAAAATATAGAGAGGCTATGATTCTATAGTTGTTTTAGTTGATATATTTTCTAAAATGATGCATTTCATTTAGTAATATATATGATGAATCATAAATTTGTATCAATATAATGTTCTTGCAAAACATAGCTGGAAGGTGGAATAGAACATGAATGAAATCAATAGTTTTGTAACAATAGAAATAAAATATTGAGTCTAGATTTTGGACATAAGAATAAGAAGCATCAATAACATATATTATGAATGGTATTTGATAAAATGGTAAGGAAGATCAGTTGAATAATTCTCTTGGATAACTAAAACTTAGGCATACATTATGGCCTCCCTCGAGCCATCCTTAAGTGAAGGGAATCACTTTTCAAAATATCCTAGGTGTCTAATATGCATATAGGGTGTAAGAGAAATCTTGGATCAACCAAGAACATTTTATTTCACATTTTTTTGTATGTTTGAAATAACATCACAATCATATGTTCACTATAACTTGTTGTTCTCATTGAAAAAATATAGTGTAGTTCTAGACTCATTCACAAACATATCATAGTTCTTGTCCAACCTCACTATTTCTATTTTGATCATCTAAGCTTTGTGGCAAAACTTGGTTATATTTCTAATCTCGTTGGTCCTAAGAAGGCTCATGGTATGAATGGAATCAAAATTCCAATGCATATTTTTTATGAAATTCATTCTTGAAGGTTCTCTTCTACATATTTCAATGATACATATTTTAAGAATTGTAGTTAACATGAATCACTCTAGATGTTAAGACTCATTTAAACCCCATTCACATGTGTTGGTTATGGAGCCTAAACTTATTGGTTCTTGAGCTCATTTTAGCACAAGAAGTGTGAAAAGAAATATGCATCCACCTAAGATAATTTCCACATAACCCAAATAGAGAAATATATGCAAACAAGTATTCATAATCCTAATGAAAAATAATAGACAACATACCATCAAATATGACACAAGATATACCTTGGGAAAACCCTCAAGAGGGAAAAACTGTTAGAACATAATGTTATTAGGGGTCATACCCTTATAAAATTTATATATTGTTCTAATATAAGGTTATAAAACCTTATATATTATATGCTTATTAAGCATATCCTATTTGAAATAATTATAGTCTAAATAATTATATTATTTATAATTTATGAATGGAGGTTGTTAAATAGGTGTGACCAATACCCTTTCAAGTATTATGTCACCCTTCCTCCTATATTTAAGGAGGTTCTCTCTCATTTGAGAGATGAAGAACTTGGAGATTAATAGTGAATTCTATCACTATGCACATGAGGTATTATTGGCCATGTAAAAGTATGGAGAAGTGTTCCCCAAGTTCAATCTATGTTATAATAGGCCATTATTGTAAGTGTTTTAATAAAATGAGGCTTTATGAAAAATTTTAGCCGAAAGGGTTTTCCCCATGTATATCTTGTGTAATGTGTGAAATCTAGATGCTTCTATGATTCTCATTTTACTTATTTTATATCTTGTTTATAATGATTAGTATCCTAAGGTCCTAATTTCTAACATGGTATCAAAGCAGGTTAGGCTATTCTAATCATTTTTATAGGTTATTTTAGAGGATGTATAAAACTTGATTGGAAACCTATTTATGTTCAACCAACACATATGCAAGGTTATATCATGAATTATTTTCATAATACTCATAAATTCAAATTGCCACATTCAAGTAAGTATATTTCATGAAGCTAGTTTTGAAAGGATGTGTTTATTTATTCTATAGTATTTTTTGAAGCATGTACAACCATTCACATGATTTTGACATTAGATAAGTACAAATTTGCGATATGTTTTCTTTTGAGATAAATGACAACTAAAAATGTTCCTCCTACTGACAACACTATGATCAAATAAATCTCTATATTCTATTCTTGTTGATAAATAGGCACTAATCAACAATAATTCAAAATAATGATTTTAAACTTTCCAAATCAATAATTAATAAGAAAGCATTTAATAACTCATGAGATCTTCTAATAGATTACATCATGCTATATGCAATATTTAAATTGTGAACATAATGCCACTTATTGTAACTTCATGCTTGTACAATATTATATAATATATCAACAATAAATCAATTAGTAATTTATAAAACATTCTTTATAATATCTATAAATTAATAAAATTGACATTTTAAATATAATACATAGACTTATAAAGAAATCAGAAGACTCATAAAAAGGTCCTATTTTTCATTGACATACTCTTTTGATCATTCATAGTTCTTATTTAAAATTGAAGGACCTATCCTTTTGTGAAAGGTTAAAGAGGACTAAAATGAGTCACTATCCTTCGTATATACCACATAGCCTTTTTTTCAAAACCACTCTTAAAAACTTGCTTTACCTCTATTGATTAACCTCTATTCTACATTTCACATAAATATCTACCACAACACATAAATATCTACCACAACACTGATAATTATTTTTTTGGATTAAATAAAGATGTAATTACATAAATAATTATTTTTTTGGATTAAATAAAGATGTAATTACATAAAGAATAATGTAGTTCAAAGTGAACTGCCCAAAGAAGGAGAAAAAGTAAAAAAATTACAAGAACCTAAAAGAACTTTACAATCTGTATGAAATTTGCCCAGCATATGACATTTCACATAAATATCTACCACGACACTGGTAATTACAACATATGACAACAAAAATCCTGCTATTATACTTTAATGGACGTACATATCCCATTCCAAAGCTTATGTTTTTGGAACAGGTCTGCAATAAGTGAAGATATCTAAAGAAGTCTCTGGGGTTTGTGTGTGGTAAGTAGAAAGTGCAACGCCTCCCTTAACTGATCCTCGCTACTTAATGCTATCAGATTGAGATTAGTGCATGGAAATGAAATCTTCTGATTGTAATTGGATCGTATAAAATGTACAGCTTTACTTTAGTCTTCGTCTACCACAAGAACAATTGCTTCTTTTCAATTATACGAGGGAGAATATTTAAGGATAGGTGAAATTATCAGATATTATAAATGTCGATCCCATTTTGATGCAGGCAGGGAGAATAACAACAATGGTTATGCGTTTCGATTATACACCTGTCAATAGTGTTTGCATGAAAGCTTCTAAATCCTTTCAACAAATCCATTTTGTGCAAGTCTTGCAATCATTGCAGGTCATGTGATCACTATTCCTTGAGGCATAGTGATCACATAGTTCACCTTCCTTGAGTGTAGTTCCGCAATTTGCACACTTGTGTATCAGTGTGAGGAAGGTTTGCATACTATTGGCTTGATGTTCTCGATGGTCAAGAATGTAGGTACATTCATCTCTTGATCAATATAAGCCTTAAATCCATCTCAAAAATAGATGAGGTTATTCCATAAAAATATGGATGTTTATCCATGGATTATCCTCACCCTCAATATGCTATGCTGATATTACTTCTCATGTGTAAATTTTATCTTTCTTATCTCCATGCTTAGTCATGCAACTCAAGCTCTTTTTGTCACTTTTTTTTAGTTATGAACATTTATCTTTCCACAATGTCAATCACTTAAGTTTGTATCCTATCAAATACATTTCTTGAGATATCTTATAGACTTAACAACTATCAATAATATACGTCAAGAAGGAATAATAAAATCTTAACTATTAGGAAACATCCAAAGCCATTTTTATCTATGTTGTGTTATTTGTTAGGATCATACATTCCAAACATGAAAACTTAAAATGTGAGCAATGAATCTCATTTAAACTTACATTCTTGACATTGTTGTCACTAAAACCAAACTCATGAATAAGGTTGATCATCTCCTACCTAGCAAGAGAGATATTATTACTCCTATAAGGGTGTTAGAGACCCACCTTATGTATCTTATAAGGTATTAGTGACCCAATATTTGAGATAATATTACTCCTGTAAGGATGTTAGAGACTCACCTTACGTATCTTATAAGGTATTAGTGACCCAATATTTATGGTCCTCTTTTCTTAGAAGGTGATTACTCTTAAGCATAGAAAACGTTGAAAAATATCAACATTGTGAAAGTCAATTTTTAGCCAATTATAATATTTATCACATTTTTAATGTGTACGAATCATGAAATTTCTATTATTTATTTGATTATCAAAATTAAATGGTGTTTAAGTAGAGTGAGTACACTAATATGTGCTCACTTACCTTTTCTACAAACTCTTTTTTTTATGCTATAGTTGTGCTTAGTATCAAATAAAGAGGTCTTATTATGACTTATTTTGTATCCATATACACATGTTTTTCTTCATATAATTTAATATTCTTATTATGACTTATTTTATTTTGTATTCATAGAGGTGGCTACGCTTTGGAACACCAAGTTTTCATATCCCAAAATATTTATGATTTTGATATAATCAAGAAAGAGATATAAAAGGTTGAGGTATTGGCTTTTCATATCTTTAGTCAAATGATTTTTTCAAATATCCGAGTCTAAATGCCAATAAAATTATCTAAAAACTTTATAAAGTACTCATAGTATTTTCTCTTGCATTTATTCACATATATGCTATATGGTATGAAGTGTCCTTTTTTATAACTTATATTAGCATCCTAGGGAAAATTATTTTTTTGAGTTGGCATTTTATATGCAATAATTGTTGGAGGTGAAGTAGGAGATAAAAGAAATTATTTCTTCTTCTTTGATAATTATATTATAAAGTTAAAAGATGGCATTTTTTCACAACCATCTAAGGAGTTCAATATATGCTCTAAAAACTCTAAATTTCCTGGGTATAAGTGCACCTACTTATAATGGGTGGATATTGCCCTAAGAAACTGTTTGAGGAGTAATTATGGAAAGGATAGCTCACTTGTTGCTTAATTTTTATGGATAATTATTATATTTTTAGTAGCATGACTATTTTTTAAGAGACATGAAAAATTATTCATACTTATGTTTATGGACCAATATTTTATGATCATTATTGAATGAAAAATGTGTATAATTAATGATGGTCCTTATTATTCCTATACCAAGAATCAAATTTACTTGATTATTATGTTACTGACTATTTTGTTGATTCTCTTTTATATTTTCTTCAAAATAAATTGAGCACATGCTATTCCATATATGAGATATCTTCTATGTTTTTTCAACCAAAACCCAAAATACAAAAGTAACTCTTGAAAAATCAAGTGGCTTTGAAGATTTATGGAAGAGCTTCAAATGGATACTTGTAAAAGTACCACTTTACTATATGATAATTTAAATTATTCCATCATAAAATTTCTACCCAAGTGAAAGTGTTTTATCATAAAAAGTTCTCTCCAATTCTACTCAAGAAAAAAGTATTTTATCATAAAAAATTCTCTCCAGTTCCATTCAAGCAAATGAATGATGTGAGCAAGAATAAAAATATTGAAATATTAGCCATCACTTATAAAAACCCCTGTGTAGTGATTGGCCTTAGGTGATTCCATTGAGGGGGAATGTGCATAAAAACCACCTCATGGATAAATCTTAGATGTAAGACCTAACAAGCATAATATAAGACCTATAGGCATTATATGCACTCCAAATTTAAATAAAATGCTTGGCCTTAGGTGATTCCATTGAGGGGGAGTGTGCATGTCAATGCCACCACCTAATGGCTAAATCCTAGATGTATAAGTCCTATGGACATATATTAAAGTTCTTCTCTCTGTAAATCTTCCACTTATAAAAGGATTATATTAAGTCCTACGAGCACATTGTATTAAGTCCTACGAGCACTATGTAATGAACCTGGGGTGCGACTGATTTGAGGAGACTCGGGCTCTAATAAAAATATTTGTAAGACCTCATATATAGCATCATTTTTAAAACACAAATCATAAATTATGACAAGATGAATTTCATGTTGTTCGGAATACATGACTTTTATTTCGACATATATATTTGTGTTCTTATTTATCACTATTAAGGAAGACCTACGTTACTAGGGAACTTCATTTTTTCTTTTATGGAAATTGACATGTGATGCCCCCTATTAACATTAAGGGGGAGTGTTAGAACATAATGTTATTAGGGGTCATACCCTTATAACATTTATATAAATTGTTCTAATATAAGGTTATAAAACCTTATATATTATATGCTTATTTTAAGCATATCCCATTTGAAATAATTCTAGTCTGGATAATTAGATTATTGATTATTTATGAATGGGGGTTGTTAAATAGGTGTGACTAATACCCTTTCCAGTATTATGTCACCCTTCCTCCTATATTTAAGGAGGTTATCTCTCATTTGAGAGATGAAGAATTTAGAGATTGATAATGAATTCTATCACTATGCACATGAGGTATTTTTGGCCATGTGGAAGTATGGAGAAGTGTTCCCTAGGTTTGATCTATGTTATAATAGACCACTATTGTAAGTATTTTAATAAAATGATGTTTTATAGGGTTTTTTACCTGAAAGGGTTTTCCCAATGTATATCTTATGTGAAGTGTAAAATCTATGCTTGTATGATTCTCATTTTATTTATTTATATCTTGTTTATAATGATTAGTATCCTAAGATCCTAATTTATAACAAAAAATCAACCTCCAGAAGCATCCATCACTCATGTATTATTCAACAATAAAGATTACAATACATATTTAGAGTCTCAATAATACCTTAGAAACATCAATCCCTTTATAGGCACTCCATGTGAATGAGCATGTAACTAGACATCCCATTTCATGCTTCAAACCTCACAAATTCCAACAAGAGATTATCGTAATCCCTTAGCTAAAATGACCAATTAGCCAACAAGCCAACCTTAGACAACTACCCATGCGCTTGATTTTATAGGCATAAGCTCACGCAAAACCACCAAGTGGTATTACATAAAACCATATGACTAATACCATGAGCTTACAAAATCATTAACCCCCACATTTAATTTTTGGTACTGAGTTTTCCCAATATTAAATATTTTCCCAATGTGCAACCCCATATTAAATATTTATCATAATGTTACATACAATGCATAAAGTGGCCCCAAGAATTTTAACCCATGTGATGCATGCATCCCTAGATTCCCTAGGTGCACCATAAATAATAAAATATTACATTATAACATTATACAAGATAGACAACACACCTTTTCCTAACATTTTCCCACTCGATGTATATTGCATAAGGGGTAAACAAGTAAACTCAAACATGAACAAGGGAACAATCCCTATAGCCACATATACCATCAAGGAATCAAAGTGCTCCATGTTATCCATCAAGATACTTGCAACAAGAATCAAGGTGACCACCATCTCAAGCATGAATGCTCTCATACTCCATTATACCATTGCACATAGATGAGAAACCATCCAAAGAGATATCACACTATCTATCATAAAGAAGCATAAGTCCTACCTCCAACCGATATCCCAAAAAAAAACACTCAATCCAAAGGTAACAATTATGTATTAGTAGCTATCAAGATATAATCACCATAGCTGAAATAACACTCATAGAAAATTCTAACACATCCAACTATCCATACGTCAAAGGTATACAAATCATAGCAAGTAAACCTCATGTCATCAATATATATAAACCATAACATACAAACACAAGCTCCAAGTGCCAAACTTGTCAATGAAGAACATATACAACTAGGAACTCCCACTGCATAAGTAATGCCAAATATAAAATTATCAAGGCATCCAAGATCCACAAATAACAAATCACATATAAGGTGTAATCAACATCATGTAGTACCAGGGAACACCCACAATGATATGCACATCTTGTAAACCAATATGTTACAATATAACTCTCACCATAAGTCTCCATAGCTCTCCCAAATTCGTCACACTCAATAAAGGAAAGAGATAAATGAACCTCCATGTCATCACAAAATAATAATGAACAACACATGACCACAAAGATAGTGATCACCATATCTCCACACAAGAACTTAAATCTAATATCATGTCAATACAAACATCTAGGAAAAAGAACAAGACCAAAGAGAAACAAATCAAAACTTGTAGCATTTCCTTCTACACACACCTATAAATGCTAAGCTATGATAAGTATGATCTCCTCTATAAAAACCCAAAGATGATAGTACTATCCACATATAAACATAACCAAGATGTATGCATCTCAAACAAAGGAAGATCAAAGAAAATCCATTCCCAAACCAAGGGAATAAGCCCAATAACATCTCCTAAACTTAACATCAATGAATAATATCACAATTTATAAGGATATAAACAAGATAACACTCCTCAAGTGAACCCTCCAAAACTAGAAAACCATAGTTCAAGATCATATGCATGAGAAGAAAAATTATACAACATAATGGATATGAAAATAATAATGGACAATACCTTTCAGATGATTAAATTGTCAAGTATACAAAGAGTGGGGAACAAGAATGCTCCTCCAAGATATCCAAGTCATCATGAATCATCTAAGAACAATCTCCTTGAATAGGTCCATGTTGAACTTGCACCCAATTACCACGGTGTAGGCTCTTCAAACTTCCAACTGAAACCTCATCAATGAATAATTGTCTCAACAAATGTCTTTAATCCCAAGAGATCTCCTAGCCTCACCTATGTCTCCAAGCATCCATGAGCACCTATAACCAATCAATCAATGCCAAAATCCAAAAACAACATCACACCATCATGAAGCTCCCAAGCAAATGATCAATATTATCAATACCAAAAGAACCAACCAAGATCAAAGTCAAAATCCCCAACAAGTGAATTAGGAACCCAATCATGAAATCATAATCTTACGTCTCCTTAAAAGATCATATGCTCCATTGAACATATATGTAATTGTATCACACCAAAGCTCTAAATGTGTCATCATGACATAATAACATAACCATCCTATCAAAACAAGGATCACATGTCAAATGACAAGTCATGATACCTCGACCAATGACTAAAGAGTCCTCCATGGCTAATCAAGATACATGAACATCTCCAAATCACATCAAGATAACCATCTCTTGTCAATGAAACACAAGATATCAAAGAACCCTCATGTAAAGAAGAAAAAAAATCCAAGAGTCCATTCATGACACTAATAAACACTGTAGAAGATCATCAATTACCAAGTGATGAATCCACATCATCACCAAAAGCTCCCAATGAACCATGAGACTGAGCTCTCCATGGCATCATAACAACCATACTCTAAATGAAGATACACCACTACCAAACCATCACTATCACAAGCTCTCATTGAATAATGTAATCAAGATATTCATGACATCATGATAACAAACTCCTCAAAGGAGATCAACCAAAGGCCCTCACATAATAAAAGCACTCAACACCAAGAGCTCCCAAAAGGAAAAGTAAAACAATGATCCTCAAACCAAGAAGATACACTACCACATAAAATAAGAATTAATCAAATACCACCAACAATTCACCTACATAAACAATCATTTCATGTCAAAGTCCCAAAGCACAAGGAACATCTGTGACACCATGATTAATACCAAATGTACTAGCAACAAAATCCAACTATGTCACACATGTCCATATCACATAGTTGTTGAGTAGGAAAAGTGATCCTAGATCCAATTAAGATAACTAAGATTATCTCCTTTTCACTTGACTCAACATTCAACATAAGTTGCCTAGGGTTTTATGATTAGCTTGCTACCACAATGGAGATCCAATTCCCTAGTGTTTATGTTTGGTTTTGATTTGTGTTGTGATAAATTTGATGTGTGATTTGACAAGCCTATTTAACATATAACCCTAGACCTGAAAATATAATTTAGCAGACAAACAAAAGAAAAAAATTACAAAACAACTTCAAATTTGAGACTTAGACACAAAGAGGAACCTATGATTGAAATTTGAGCTTGGTTTTCCTTGTCTAGGGTGCCCTACGACCTAGACTAGACTCCTTTTTTGGATCTAAAATTTCTAAACTGAAGGTTATGGTCTGAACTCCATTTTCCCATACTCTCTTCTACTAAAACATATAGATATAACCTACCTACATGAAAATAAGGGAAAGGTTGTGTTTTATAGGGGCTTGCCTAAGTCAAAACCCATGTTGGTATTCCTACCTCCATGTACAATTATTGATTATGATCAAGAGAGAATACCCTAGGTCGGGAAAAGGTCAAAACAACAATAATTGAGTGAAATGATGAATGATAAATGACAATGTTGTCTTGATGTGAAACCCTTGATGAAGTGATGTCACACAAGTTACCAAAAAAAGTTGATTGATGGAGGCCTTGATTGATCGATAGACCTAAAAATGGTTAGCTCATAAAACATAATGGATTTATGCAACTAGCATGTATAGGATTGTAGATGCCTAAATTTGGACACTTAATTTATCCAAATTCATCCCCTTTCATCTTATTTTCGTTAATTAAGTAATACTGCTATTATTTAATTAATAGCTTTAATTCTGCCAAATCCCTAAGGTATTTAATCAATAATACCTTATCTCTTTAATCCTCCTTCCATCAATTGAATTAAATAAATATTCCATTTATTTAATTCCCCTCATGTCACATCCTCCATCATTTTTATCTTATCTTAATCCTTCTTCTAAATCCCATCATTAGGATGTGCACATGCCTAATCCTTGATTAGGATGTGTCACATCCTCTAACTTTTGCAAATTGGCCTCTAATCCCTCTTAGCCACCTAGCCATCCTCTAATCCTTCACTAACTAGCCTAATCAACCTCTCAAGGAATTTTTAATTCCTTTTATCCTTCCAAGGAATATTAAATTCCTTTTCTCTTCCCCATGTGATCTTTGACTTGTCACATCAAGTCACATGTGAGATCTACTCTCTTCTAATCTTCATTAATTAATCTAATCAAGTACTTGCACAATCCTAATCACCCACTTTAGTCAACTCTCCCCATCCCCCAATAAATTTTTAATTCCTTTTTATTCATCCTAGGCTCCTCTCTTCCCCATGTGAATTTTTAATTCACCTTTTAATCCCCCAATGCACCCTTTAGAATTTAAAATTCTTTCCCATCTCCCCATGAAAATAGTTGAGGAATTTTTAATTCCCCACTTGTCCTCTCACCCACATGGGGACAAGTACCTCCTTTATGAGGAGATCTTGTCCAATCCCAAGGTACTTTGTACCCCCTCCATGTCATGTCCTTTCCTTCCACCTCATGTCCACTTCACCTTTTAGGGCTTCTCACATGCCACATGTCAAGATGTGAGGGCTTGTGAGTTCTCAACTCACCTTAGCCCTACATCTTGATATTTGGTGGATCAATCTCAACCGTCCATTTCCCCTAGGATTTCCCAAAAATCCTATAAATACCCCCTCTTTTCTCTCATTTTGGGGAGATCATTTTGTGTAGCCAAACTCTTGCAGTTTTGTTTCTCAATCCACACTTAGCTATTTTCATGTTTCCAAGCATCATTTGCATCTCACATCACACATCTTGTGCCATCTAAGGAGCATACACATCCAAGATCGAAGGGCCAACCAAAGGATCGACTCAACGCAAGGTATAAAGTTTTATTTCGTGGCTTTGTCTTGTTTTGTTTCCAACTTAGGCTAATCTTGAAGTGTAGGTTGTTTTAGTTGTTTATTCGTGCTCTTTAGCTTGTTGCTTGTTTTCTAGCACCTATTTCGACCTATCACAAGGATAACTCAATACATCTTCATGATTTGGCATGATTTGTTGGGAATTAAGGTGTCTCAAACTTGGCAATTCCTAAGTTGTTTATTTATTATTACTTTAGTTTTTCCCATAGATAAATATCATTTATGTTATTAAATAATTGTGCTCCATTAAAAAGGGCGTGAGATTTTGAGTTGGAACTTTTGCCACATGTCGGTGCCTTGAAAAATAAGTTATTAGTTGTCAAAAGATGCCCACTTAGTGGTATAACATGGAAAGTCTATTTTTAAGGATGTTATGACGAATTCTATGACAACTATAAGGGCTAAAAGTGGGGGATATTATTTTGGACGTGAGAATCATCTGTGACACGTGTAAGAGAATCTTTGCATAGCTATCGATGGCTTATGATGCATGTAAGAGAATCTCCTATTTTATAGGGATTCTTATGACATCATGTAAGAAGGTTTAATGTCATGTAAGATACAATGTTTAGCATGTAAGGGGTTGTATGGGTTTTTACCACGATTTTTTCAAACCTTGTTTTAACACATGGTAATGTTTTATGGTGGTATTTTGAGCCCCCATGAGTCTATATATTGAGGGGTTGAGATGGAGACATTATGAAGGGTTTTACAAGAACACAAATATTGTCGGATTGAAGAGGAGTTAGAGTGATTGTATTGTGAAACACCATTGTTGTTAATACAATTATTCATCTCTTCTTTGGTGGAGTTTTTTCTCGAAAGGGTTTCTCCATGTAAACACTATGTTATGTGTTGTGCTTTTCGTTCTTTACAATTTTTATTTACAGTTGTTTAAATCTCCATATGGTTTACACTGCATAATTTGGTTTACAGTAATCTATTAAAGCTTCCATTATTGCTATTCCTTTACCATTTTTCTAACATTTGGTATTAGAGCCTGGCCAATTTTGTGTTTTGGGTGGTAGAATGAAGGTTTTTTGAGTTTTAGTGGGAGTTTTGTTGAGTTGTTTTTTGCAATATTTTGTGTTTAACTATGGCTGCAACTTCTAACCATTTGGATATTGAAAAATTTAACAGAGTTGGTTTTGATTTGTGAAAGATGAAAATGGAGGATCTCCTTGAGGAATGAGATGAATGGGTAGTTATAACAAATGAAAAGAAACACAGAGAAAATGAGTGTTGAAGATTGATAAAAAGGCACGAGGCACTATCAGACTGTGTCTTTCTAATTCTGTTCTCTTGAATGTGTCATCGGAAAAGACTGCATATGCTTTGTGGAACTGGATAGGTGAAATCTTATCAAGCAAAAAGTCTAGTAAACAAACTCTACTTGAAGCAGAAATTGTTTTCTCTTAAGATGAGGGAAGGTGAATCTATACCTGAGCATTTAAATTCTTTTAATTTGGTTTTGAGTCAGTTAGCCTCTATTGATGTCAAAGTAGAAGAAGAAGAAGATACGTGTATTATGCTTCTCTGTTCTTTACCTAAATCTTGGGATAATTTCGTACTTGCTATCACTGCTAACACGGAAGATCCAAAGATGGATGCTCTCGTAGCAACTTTGTTGTCACATGAAATGAGGAAAAAAGAAATGGATAGTATAGGTGGTCCTCTCAACGTAAGAGGAAGGCCTAAAGAAAGAGGGTATAAAGGGGATAAGAATGGGACTAAGGACAAGTCTAAGGGAAAATCTAAAAATCCTAGAAAGAAGAATAGAGTGAAGTGTTGGAACTGTGGGAAAAGAGGACATGTGAAGAAGGAATGCAAAAATTCAAAGAAACAAGTTGATTCCTCCATAGAGAAATCCTCAAACTCAAGTGATGAAGCTTTGATTTCTTATCTTCAGGTTATGACTAATGAAAATTGGTTAATTGATTCAGGATGCTCATTTCATATGACCCTCACAAGGAGTGGTTTACCACATATGAGAAATATGATGAAGGTGAAATCTACCTCGGCGATAACACTTCATACCCGACTGTCAGAAGGAGTAAGTTTAAGTTGTGTTTCAGTGATGGGAGGATTAAAACCCTTCCTGGTGTTTTGCATGTTCTTGGAGTAGCTAGAAATTCAATTTCAGTTTTGAAGTTAAATGATATAGGAATAAGTGTAACTTTTGATAAGCATGATTGCAAATTGGTAAGAGGGAATTTGGTGATAGCGAGTAGAACAAGGAAAGGAACCTTGTTTAAGTTGGAAGTCACTACTTTTGTAAACTCTGTATATGTAACTAAAAAATCTGAAAACACTTGTATGTTATGGCACCACAAATTGGGTCACATACGTGAGACTGCTTTAAAGTCTATTTTGAATAAAAAATTATTAGATGGTTTATCCTATTCTGATGAGAGTTTTGATTTTTGTGAACATTGTGTTCTTGGTAAAAAAAATAGAAAATCATTTCCTTCTGGTAGTACAAAATCTAAAGTTAAATTGGAATTAATTCATATGGATGTGTTTGGCCCTATGGATGTTGAATCAATTGGGAAATCTATATATTTTGTCTCCTTTATCGATCATGTTACAAGGTTTACTTGGTTATATTTTATGCGACATAAATATGAAGTTTTCACTAAGTTTAAGGAATTTAAAGCCTTAGTCAAAAAGCAATTAGATTATAAAATTAAGGTATCAAGGTCTGATAATGGAGGGGAATACTGTTCTAAGGAATTTGATGAATTTTGTAAACATGCAGAAATTGTTAGACATAAAACTACTCCGTACACTCCTCAAAAGAATGGTGTGGCAAAAAGGATGAATCGTGATGGCACCTTCAAAATTTTCAAGTTTTGAAGGCCCATGTTGAAAATTTTTCCTTTGCACATTTAGAAGGGCACCTGAAAAATCTACCCAAGTGACCTACTTTGGAGGGTAACCAATTAGATTATAAAATTAAGGTATCAAGGTCTGATAATGGAGGGGAATACTGTTCTAAGGAATTTGATGAATTTTGTAAACATGCAAAAATTGTTAGACATAAAACTACTCCGTACACTCAAAAGAATGGTGTGGCAAAAAGGATGAATCGTGATGGCACCTTCAAAATTTTCAAGTTTTGAAGGCCCATTTGAAAATTTTTCCTTTGCACATTTAGAAGGGCACCTGAAAAATCTACCCAAGTGACCTACTTTGGAGGGTCACAATTTGAAGCCAATTGATTTTCCTACCAAACCCCTTCGTGGACACATTTATGTGACATATGTGAACATGCATGTCAGTTTTTAGCTTCACATAATGAGTTTTGATAGTGTTTTGAAAAAGTGAAGTTGGAGGGTTTTGGCACTATTTTGTTGTTTGCAAACTCTTTGTCCTGCGAAGTGGCCTCCTGTTTGAGTTGATATCTTGCAACTGGATGATTTTCATGTCAAACGGATTGTTGTTATCCATTATCCCCACATTCATATGCTCCCTGGTCCGATTTCAGAGCCTCATGATAAGATTTGATATTTTTACTTGGCCAAAAGCAAATGTAGTTTGTTTAGATTTTGCATCTGCATTTTCAAATTTTTTCAAGGTGGTCAACTTTGACCCTCAATATCTTATGATGAATGATGATTCAAGGAAATACCTCTTGCAAAAATACTCAGTGTACCTAAATGACCTTGTGTGTCTAGTGACAGTTCCCCAGGAGATGATTTGATATTTTTTCAAAATGGCAACTTGGTGAGCTTTAATTGGTTTTAAACAGGAACAGTTGCATAAAAGTTTGAGTAGGCTACTTTGATGTCGAATATCTTTCACCTCGTGACTTTTTTTTCTGAATTGATTGTTTCACTCCATTCTTGGGTCAAATGTCTACATGCCTGCTCAGTTTCAAGGTCTCAGGATAAGTTATGATGGGTTATTTAATCATCTTTTGATCGCAACAAGGCCAAAAATGGTGTTCCAGAAAGTGTCAAATTTTGCAAATCTAAGGATAACACATTTCTTTTTTTGGCTTGAAATATCTACAAATCCATTTTCATCAAAAAGGGAGATCATATGATACATTATTTTAATGCATTTTAGTCACGACAAAGGCATCTGACAGGCTAGTTTACAAAGGATGTACCTGAAATATTTTGGGGATGAAAGTTTTGAGGAAATGGGTTTTTTCTAAATAAATTATAAAGTCCATACACAAATTTTTGCAACACCAAGTGTCCAAGTGTCCAGGTGTCACAGGAGAGCGAGGCAAGGAGAAGAAGCTTGCAACAGACATTAAGGGGGATTAAAATAGTTTTTTTAATGACTTGTTTAAACATTGGATGTTAGATAATCAATTTATATGCTATTTCTATTGTTTTCCTACTAGCCCGTGAAGGCTTTTGCTTATGGTAGCAGAGAGTCATGGAGAAGTGGGGAGATTGTTGGGAGCCTTGTTTGGGGCAATTTTTGATCTGCAGTCTATGTTACAATGCAAATTGATGTCTTTCCTTCCCTTTGGAGGTCTTTTGAGACATTTTTATGCGAATTGAGATGTGTTGTTCTAAGTGGAATATTGCAATCACGTTTTTAAACTTCCAGACATCTTTTGGGGGTCAATTGGAGCTCAAATTTGTTGTTCTATGTTTGAAATTCGTCCCCTAGTTCTATCCTATTGCCTGGGTAGAGCTTTTAAGCATGTTTGAAATGAATTTTGAGTGCTAGCATGGTTAAAAATGTCCCTACACTGTCAAAAACGACCCAATAATGTGAACAATTACAAGGAGCAGATATTTGATGCCTTCAGCCTTTGTCGAAGAGGAGTTTCAAAGTGTTGAAAGTCACGAGGAGGAGCTTGATCGACAACTAGTGAAGAAGGAGAAACATAGAGCAGGAATGAAGATCTCCCTGTGAGCTCGTGATGGCAGAGGCTGATGCCAGCATGAGCCCATGAGAGAGGGGATTGGTTGTTTCTAAGAAATATTTTAGGTTTTAAAAATATTTCATCTTCTTGTTTTTTTGTTTTCCCCTGAGCCTGAGTTAAATATTGCCGCTGTCACCAAACAATAACGGGAAACAAGCATTGGCAAGGAAGGCCATGGTGGGCCCAAGTGAAATTTTAAAGTTTCTTAACTTTTAAAATGTTTGTCGAGTGTAATATTTTAAAAGCTCCTCTTTTAAAATATAATATTTTAATCTTGAGCATAGGAGCAAATATTTTGATAAAATATTTTCATGGGTAAAACAAAAGTTAAAAACTTTTGTTGCTGGGTATTAAATATTAAGTGAAGATGAGTAGGGCATGGACAACTTTTATATTAAATCCTTCATTAATAAAGTTAGAAAACTTTATTTTCTAGGGAACTAAGTGAAAACACAACCAAGATAAAAAGTGAAGAATAGAAAGACTTGCATGGGAAAATATTTTCTTGGCTGGGAGAAGTTTTTACAGAGAGCACCATTTTCACATAGTAGGTGAAAAATGAAAGAAGAGGTGAAATCCTTTTGCAAGGAAAAGGTATTTTCCAACGGGAGAAAAAAGAGGAATGATGTTTTTTTAGGCTGGAGAATATTTTTCTGTTGAAGAGTAGCAGGTGCAAGAAGCGTGAATCAGAATACAGATTAGGGCTTTCTGTTTAGGCAGTGGGTAGGTGTTCATCAACGATCCTGAGTTTTCCAAGTGTCTTCTTCTGATGTGCATTTAGGGTTTCTTTCTCCTTAAGTGCAAAAATTATGATTCATTGTAGAGTAAGCTATTCTAGAATTGTTCATAGTGAACATTGTAATACAAAACATTTCAAAGTTTTATTTTAGGTTGGATTTTGTCAGTATGTATGTATTTTTGATAACAATACTAGCATAATAATACAAAATAGTTAAACTTTAGAACCATTTTCTCTCCTATGTACTGGTTTGATAAACTATGAATAACATAATCAAGAGTTATTTTATTTGTCTCCATTGAATTCCAGTGGATGTTTAGTTTTATTCTTGCTTATCCATTCAATTAATGTATGTAAATGCTTGAGTGAATCTACTGGTTTATGTTAGGCTGTGTGCTAGGATTCTGATAAGAAGTTGTGGTTGAGATGTTATGTTGAAATACTGTAATACAGTATTTTCAAAGCTTAAATGATGTTGTTTATTAAATTGTTATTAGGTTGCACAGGTATTGAGATTGACTATGTTCCAATGGATGAAGCACTGATCTAAGTGTGTTATTCTTGTTTCATTCTGGTGGTTAATTCAACAGTTGATTACAAATCTTAATAAATTTACCTATCAATCTCAGTTTGTTTGTGTGTTGAGCTC
The DNA here is from genome assembly GCA_007258455.2 of Sequoia sempervirens. Taxonomy (NCBI): domain Eukaryota; kingdom Viridiplantae; phylum Streptophyta; class Pinopsida; order Cupressales; family Cupressaceae; genus Sequoia; species Sequoia sempervirens. The sequence goes on from VDFB02364989.1 coordinate 132,714, forward strand.
ATTTTATTACATCTCTCATGTTTGAATTAAACACTGCCATGAAGGTCAGCCAAACCTTTAAGGTATTGTGTCTTTCAAACAATTGAAGGAGAAACATCTGTTAACAGTGTATTTGATAATTTGACACAAAAGTATCTATAAATATACTGTAGGGATTACCCTCCCAGGTATAACAAAGCCTGAAGTGTAGTTGATTTTAGTCTTTAACTAAATCTTGTTCATTGGCCAAATCAAATCTCTGAGTCTGAATATGAGAGAGTGGCTATTCTTTAGGACTCATTGCATCTGTTGATTTGGGAACCAACAAATTGAACGATCATGGAAAGAGCTAGAAGCATGTTAAGTGGTTCATGAATTGATAGATGCTTTTGGGTAGAAGCTGTAAGTACTACTTGTTACTTGATTAATAGATCTCCTTGTAAAGCTCTTGAAACAATACCTTATGAGATGTAGACAGGTAAGAAACCTTTTGTTTCACATTTAAAGGTATTTGGCTGCGAGGCTTATGTTCATGTGCCTAAAGAAAAAAAGACTAAGCTGGATCCTAAAGCTAAAATGTGCATTTTTATTGGATTTGGTCATAATGTTAAAGTTTATAAGCTGTGGAATCCTCTAACCAAGAAAAGTATCTATTCTAGAGATATAATTTTGAGGGGGCTTAGTGTTATTTCTGTACTTGAACAACCTGTTACCTGATTTTCACCTGCGAGCTCAATCAGGCAAGGAAATCCACGCTTTCAAGTGTTCTCGAAGACCAAATGGAGGATCATTTGTATCAAGGTTACATATTTTCTAACTGGTTTACTTCTTGTGCAGCTGCAGGGGGGAAATTATGTTAATTCAACACGTGGATTAAATGTTGAGCCCAGCGTGTAGGTGTTCATTTTTGTTGAGGGTTTTCATCTTATGTTTTTGCCTTGTTTTCCCCCTTTCTGTTTTGTTTTCCTTGGGCCCCTTTTTCTTTTTGTTCTATCGGGGGCGGAATCGGAACCGAAACTGAACTCTGGAACTTTTCTAAAGTTCCAAGTTCCGATCCCGTCCCAGTCCCAGTTCCACCAGGCTTGTTTGTTTTTCTTGTCTTTTTTCTTTGTTCTTTGGTCGGGGGATGTTTCCCCCCCTTCTTCTTCTTCCTTTTTCGTCCCTTTTTCCCGTCGTCTTCATTTGGTGTCGGAGGTGGGTTCGGGACGAAATCCGAACTTGGAACTTTCCAAAAGTTCCAGTTTTCATTTTTGTTCCGGTTCCGCACTTATGTGCATTTCATTTTCTTCTTTGACCTTGTGTTTGACTGTGGGAGTTTTTTCCCTTTGTTTCTTTCTTCTTGCCCTTTTTCCCCATTTTTGTTGTGTTTTGGCGGACCCGGGATCAGGACTGAAACCGAACTTGGAACTTTTCCAAAAGTTCCAGTTCCTATTTTTGTTCCAGTTTCGCCCCCTCGATGTGTTCTGCTCGAGATTGGTTTTCGTCCCGATCCCGTTTATGTTTTAACGTCCTTTGGTCTTCGTTTTTGTGTTCCTGGGGTTTTCTTTTCCTTAGGCACTTTTCTTCGTTTTTCTAGACCCGGGATCAAAACTAAAACCTAACTTGGAACTTTTCCAAAAGTTCCAGTTCCTGTTTCTGTTTCGGTTCCGATCCCGTTTCCGGCCTTCTTTTATTTGCTTTTTCACTGCCAGTGGTCAGGGGATGTCTCCTCCTCTTTGTTCTTCCTTGTGTTTTTCTTTCTTCCTTCGTGCCTTGTATGTTGCCGGGGGCGAGATCGAAATGGAATCCAAACTTGAAACTTGATGAAAGTTTCACGTCCAGATTTGGTTTCGGTTCCGGTTCTGTGAGCTGTTTGTTTTTCCCCTGTTCTGGCTTCGGTCCCGTTTTGACTCTCATCTCGATCCTAATTCTGCCGAAGGATCCAAGCTTGGGAAACATCGAAGAGCTCGCGATGATGTCTTGCTGACCCGATAGGGTCTTGCCAAAATAAAAGGATATCGGTATGACTCTTGGTGCCCGCTGTGACCTCTTGCTGAATATGTGGAGTCTCATTGAAGGAGTGGTGTCTTCGATGTAACCGACGAAACTCGCTATGACCTCTGGTCGATAGCTATGGTCTTGGCAACAATTTTGGGATATCGCTATAACTCCTACAGTTCGCTATGACCTCCCGCCGACAGTCCTAAGCTATGCCGATAGCTGTTGAAGGGCATAATCACATCGGGGAGACACGATAGTGTCTCACTGACATGCAATTCTAAGAAAGCGACCTTTGACCGTCTTGGAATCTATGTGGCACAAATTCAACCAATCAGAAGGCACTAGGGAAAATCACGGGTAGTTTGACCGACTGAGTCCCCCGTAAAGAATGATCGATAGAATGTGCGCGACATGGGTGGGATCAGAACGTAATCCAAAATTGAAACTTGATGAAAGTTTCAGGTCCATATTTGGTTTCGGTTCTGGTTCTGTGAGTTGTTTGTTTTTCCCCTGTTCTGGCTTCGGTCCTGTTTTGACTCTCATCTCGACCCCGATTCTACCGAAGGATCCAAGCTCGGGAAACATCGAAGAGCTCGCGATGATGTCTTGCTGACAGGATAGGGTCTTGCCAAAATAAAAGGATATCAGTATGACTCTTGGCGCCCGCTGTGACCTCTTGCTGAGTATGTGGAGTCTCATTGAAGGAGTGGTGTCTTCGATGTAACCAACAAAACTCGCTATGACCTCTGGCTGATAGCTATGGTCTTGGCGACAATTTTGGGATATCGCTATAACTCCTACAGTTCGCTATGACCTCCCACCGACAGTCCTAAGCTATGCCGATAGCTGTTGAAGGGAATAATCACATCGGGGAGACACGGTAGTGTCTCACCAACATGCGATTCTAAGGAAGTGACCTTTGACCGTCTTGGAATCTACGTGGCACAAATTCAACCAATCAGAAGGCACTAGGGAAAATCACGGGTAGTTTGACCGACTGAGTCCCCCGTAAAGAAAGATCAACAGAATGTGCGCGACATGGGTCAGCTCGGTGAAGCAATGACATTTGAATCTGACAAGGTAAATCTGATGTTGCTTCTTGAAGGGGGTCAACTTGTTGAAAGATTTGGAGCAAGAAGAAAGCCGAAGAAGAAGAAACCGCGAGTCACAGTGACAGCTAGGATCGCTACTGGTAAGAGCGGATCGGCATTAATGACCATGCCGTAGAGCATTCAAAGCGGCTCTGATGAGCTCTCAAGGTTGGACACGAGGGCTTGGAGTTAATGCGATCATTGTAAAAAGATCTGAAGGCCATGCCTAGGAATGAGCTTTCACTGACGCAAATAGGGTATCCGCATTTAACGCTTCATTAATTCCATTCCAAAGTGATTCTAGGGCCGACGTGTCCAGGCACTAACTCATTTTGTAAAACCTAAGGCAGGGGCCGACACTCTTTGGTATATATGGCATTTTTTCCTTTTTTGTAAAGTAGTTCTTGGTTAGGAGATTGTTGAAAGAGCTTTATTCAGCCTTTGTAACTCATTTTCATAAATACTATAGATCTGTAACACAGAGACTCATTATTTTCTCAATAGAAAGTCATTTCCTTCACATAATTTCTTTGTTGTTTTAGTGACTGGTAGTGAGCTGCATGATAAAATTATGTGTGATCCTTTATTTTATCATATTCCTTCAGTACTGGATGCAAAGAATATTATGTCATAAAGCTGGTTTATGTTAGTGATATCTTTCTATTGCATTTATATCTGTGAAAACATCTTTTTTTCCTTGTGTTAAGCATTAGAACAGTCGGAACCTTGCATAGACTCATTTTTATAAACATAAATCTCTGTATTGTGAGATTTTTTTAGCTCTATTGATATTTTTTGTGAGTTTTTTGCATTATTGTCATAATTTTATCTTTGGTGTATCACCTGTTAGTGATATGTTTTGAATTTCAAGTATATCCTTCTTACTCTTTTCCTTATCATTCTTTAGTTTTTCTCAAGTTATCTTAAGGGGAACCAACCCATAATCTGGAGGTCCACTTCATTCCCAGGTCACCCACAACCTTGAAGTGTTCCCATGTGTCAATAGGTTGCTACAGTTGATAGCTTAGCAAGGGTACGACTTTATTTGACAACACAACCAAAGGAAAATGATAAGGGAAAGAGTGTGCATTTTGAAATTATGCAAGAAGATGCACCTCAAGAAGAATAAAGAGATGGATTCGATGAGGAGGAAGAAGATGAGGAATCAGAAGAAGTTACTGATCAAACCAAAGAACATGAGGAAGAAAATTAGGAAGAGGTTGAGCAAGGTCACGAAAAACAAGAGCCTCTTTCTCCTATCCTCAAAATATCCACAAGGCAACAAAATCCAATTGATAGGTATAGCTTACCCGATTTCCGTTGTATACTTTCTTTATTAAGTGTTGACGATGAACCTAGATCTTACTAGGAGGCTCTCTCTTCAGGGGAAAATGAGTCTTGGTTGCAGGCTATGCAAGAGGAGATGATGGCATTGGAAAAATGTAATACCTAGGATCTTGTTGATTTTTCCAAAGGAAGAAAGCCCATCGGATGTAAATGGGTATTTGAAAAGAAATTTGGAGTAGATGGTCACTTGGAAAGGTATAAGGCCATATTAGTGGCTGAGGGCTACTCCCAAAGAGAGGGAGTTGATTTTGGTAAAAATTTCTCTCCTATCGCTAAATTAACTTTTATTAGATTCTTGTTATCTATTGCTGCTACTTGTGATTTTGAGATAGAGAAAATGGATGTTAAAAATGTTTTTTTGCATGGGGATCTTGAGGAGGAGATTTATATGCAGCAACTTGATGGTTTTGTTGTGAAGGGAAAATAAAATTGGTTTGTAGGTTAAAAAGATCTTTATATGGTTTAAAATAGTCACCATGAATGTGGTATCAGAAGTTTGATGCTTTTGCATTGAAGTTGCAATTTCTTAGGAGTGAAGAGGATCATTGTGTATATATTATGGTTATTGATGATCATATTCTAATTATTATCTTGTATGTTGATGACATGTTGTTTATTGGTAACAACAAGGTAATGATTGGTGAACTCAAGAAAAAACTTTCTAGTTCTTTTGATATGAAGGACTTGGGGGCTGCTAAATACATTCTTGGAATGGAAATCAAAAGAGATCATGCTAACAAAAAGCTTTGGTTGAGTCAGAGTAAACATGTTGATATCATTTTGCAGAGGTTTAATATGCATGACTGTAAGCCAGTTAGGATTCCATTTCCAGTTGGTACTAAGTGTAGCCTAGATATGTGTCCTAATTCTGATGATGATATTGAGGATATGTCAAAGGTTCCTTATGTTAGCATTGTTGGTATTTTGATGTATGCAATGGTTTGCACTAGACCAAATATAACACAAACAATGGGAGTTCTAAACAGGTTTATGTCTAACCCTGGTAAAGAGCATTGGACTTTTTTTAAAAGGGTATTTAGATATTTGTGAGGTACTTTTGATTATTGTTTGGTTTATCATGGTACTGATAATGTGGTCAAGTAATTGGAAATATAGGGATTTGTTGATCTAGATTGGGCAGGTGACTTGGATAGTGGAAGGATGACTTGGATAGTGGAAGGACCACTAGTGGGTATGTGTTTACTTTGTTTGGAGGAGTAGTGAATTGGATGAGTAAAAGGTAGGCTATTGTTGCTTTATCCACCACTAAAGCAGAGTATATGGTTGCTACTCATGTCTCTAAGGAGGCAATTTGGTTGCAAAGGTTGTGTACAAGTATTGGTTTTGATTGCAATACTGTTTAGGTTAATTGTGATAGTCAAAGTGCAATTCATTTGGCTAAGAATCCCATGTATCATGATCGAACTAAACATGTTATTATTCAATATCATTTTTTTCATGAGTTGATTGCTAATGGTCAGATTGAGCTGAAGAAGATTGACACACATGAGAATGTTACAGACGTTCTTACCAAACCTATAAGCACAGAGAAATTTACTTGGCGTAGGAAGGCCATGGGCCTTGGTACTTGTACCTAGTTGATTCCATGATGGTGTGATTCCCCTAGCTCTTGCAAGGTATTCAACATGTGGGAGAATGTTGGAAATTAAGGTGTCTCAACCTTAGCAATTCCTAAGTTGTTTATTTATTATTGCTTTAGTTTTTCCCATGGATAAATATCATTTATGTTATTACATAATTATGCTCCATCAAAAGGGGCGTGAGATTTTGAGTTGTCACTATTACCACATGTCGGTGCCTTGAAAAATAAGTTATTAGTTGTCAAAAGATGTCCACTTAGTGGTATAACACGGAAAGCATATTTTTAAGGATTTTATGATGGATTCTATGACAACTGTAAGGGCTAAAAGTGGGGGATATTATTTTGGATGTTAGAATCATCTATGACACGTGTAAGATAATCTTTGAATAACTATTGATGGCTTATGATGCACGTAAGAGCATCTCCTATTTTATAGGGATTTTATGACATCTTGTAATAAGGTGTAATGTGATTTAAGAGACCATGTTTAGCATGTAAGGGGTCGTATGGATTTTTACCATGGTTTTTCCGAACCTTGTTTTGACCCATAGTAATGTTTATGGTGGGAGTTTGAGCCCCCATGAGTCTATATATTGAGAGGTTGAGATAGAGACACTATCAGAGGTTTTACGATACACAAATGTTGCTGGATTGAAGAGGAGTTAGAGTGACTGTATTGTGAAACACCATTGTTGTTAATACAACTATTCATCTCTTCTTTGTTGGAGTTTTTTCCCGAAAGGGTTTCTCCACGTAAAAACTATGTTATGTGTTGTGCTTTTCGTTCTTTGCAATTTTTTTTTATAGTTGTTTAAATCTCCATATGATTTATACTACATAATCTGGTTTATAGTAATCTATTTAAGCTTCCACTATTGCTATTCATTTACCATTTTTCTAACATGATTGAACATAATAGCTCCTTGAACATAGTTGCTTTTTCAATCTTGATGACTTGAAAGCTTGAACTTGATTGATGAAAGTGTTGTAATAATGATGCTAAAATGCTTGATAATTCTACTCTTGACTTTCGTTTGACTGATTTTAGGATACTTGATTTTCTCAATTGAATTCCTAGGATTAAAATGGTGGAAATACTTTGTATTTATATGCAATTATTCTAATTTCTCAAAAACCAAATATCGAGAGCTGATATTTGAAATTTTAAATTCAAATAATAAATTATCGACACCGAGATTTTTGAAATTGGGGTCAAATTAGGTGGTCTAGGGTGCAATGCACCCTAGACTAGATCCACCATTTTCGGGGACCAAAAGTTTCGGGGGAAAAATATTAAACACGCATATTTTGATTTCCCATTTTTTATTTTCCAATAATGTTTATAAAATGTGTAATTAATGCATAATTAGGTACAAGAAGATAGGGGGAGCTAAACCTAGTGTGAAATTGTCAAGGGTGACAATTTTTGATGCTACATTTAGCCTTGACTTTAGTGAGAGTATCAAATTATGTTCAGACTCACACTAAAGTGAGAATATGTCAAGAGGGGTTCAATTATCCAAATATTGAAGAGAAATGATATCATTGAATCTAGCGTATGCGCTAGCCCCCAGGATTCAAGATCCTATGGAAAGACAATATAAGGACAAAGGAACACACATGTATGAGATGCAATGCAACATGACAAACACCAAGAATACACAATGAAGACATAAAATGCAACATAACATAATGGAAACATAACATGAAGTAACAAAGTACAAAGTAGACACGATGAAAACAATCACAAGATAAATAAAAAACACAAGGTTAGTACTAAAAGGATTCAAGTTGATAAGATAAAAATACCTCAGTCTTAAATATGTCTCAACCAGATGACATCCATCAAATGTTTTGTTTAAAAAAAAAGGGGCTATCATAAGGATGTAAAATCACTCATGAAACACATGGCTCCATTGGCAAACAAGGTGTGTTATGCTAGGTGGCCATGTAAAAATATTCAAGTTCATGAATTAGAAAGCTCCATTATGCCAAATGCATGGAATATATTGCCAATCATGCTTCAAGGAGTGTACAAAGGTTTAACGTCATGGGGGATGAATCAATGCTTAACATCACAGGATAAAAATTGATAACCATGCCTCAAGGAGCGTTACAAACAATACCACCACCAAAGGGGTATGCCAATAAGTCAAGCTCATGAGACATCTATGAAATGGACAATGTGATATGCCCTTAGAATGTCAACATACTTGCTATGTTGGTATTTTAAGGAAAAAGAGGGGAATAGGGGATCCTTGAAAAGAATACACATCTCCCAAAAGTAGTTATCCTTTCCCCCCAAAAATAAATGAAAAAACAACCATACAAGGGACTATATGTTGTCCTCACGGTTACTGTTGCACCAAAAGGTCGACCTATTAATGCCTGATACAACCGCCAGAGTTAACAGATCCATGGGAGGTGGTTAGTCCATGTCACGAATCCTGAGGGGAGCGTTGACCAGCTTCCAATAATCTCCTCCTCAACGCAAGTCAAGGGGATTCAAACTTGACACCTTTGGCCCTGATACCAATTTTTTGCCCCACGGTTGCCATTGCACCAAAAGGTTGACCTATTAATTCCAGATACAACAACTAGAGTTAACAGATCCATGAGAGGTAGTTATTCCATGTCACGAATCCCAAGGGGAGCACTGACTAGCTTCCAACACTATCATGTTACTACCATGGAAAAATATGGTTGCACCTAAGATTGTACCACCATCAATGGAAATGATCAAACATATGGAGTTGAAAATGCCACATAGTGAGGAGAAACACTATAGAATAGATCATTATTGTTTAGAGAGATTAGGTGCATCAACACATGGAAGAGCACCACAATCAACAAGTTGTATTTTATTACTCAAAGTGTGACATTCATTGGTGGTATGACCATGCACTAGATGATATGCAAAAATGATTTATTGTTATAAAAAATTACATGTTGGAGGAGGAAGAGTAATCGAGCAAGCTTTGAGAAGCCTTGAAAAAATATGCTCTTGCTTTGATAAAGGTGTAGGAGAATTTATTCTCTTGTGAAGAAAAGCTTGCTCACTTACCATAAGAAGTCATAAATATAGTAGAGGATGGAACATGAGATGAATATGGAGATAAAGCTTGGAAACCTAAACCCCTTTTGGAAAGATATGGTGTAGAATTAACATTATCCTTAACTCCTTGTTCCATATTTTTATTATATCCATTTTTAGAAAGAATTTTATATCCAAGTCCATAACACTTTTCCAACTCAGATGAAGAAGTCTTATCTAAATGCTCATGAGAAGAATTGATTCTTTTGCAAGAATGAAAAATCCTTTAAAATTTTATAAAGTTAGGCATCGCTAACACATGAGGGATGTAAGTTTTAAAGGGCCCCTATCACCATCATGGGATAATGCTTTTGAATTTGTTGATGTAGAACAAGATTGAGCAAATGAAACACAAGACTCATTAGGTTTAAATTATGAGATTTTGTACTCTCCAATAAAGGAGGGTGTAAAACCTAATGAACCTCAATTTTCACCAAAACATGCATTTGAAGATGAAGCAATATCATGATCATTATGTTTATTCAAATCTTTGGACTTTTGTGGTGAGATTCTAGACTCCCCATTGAAATGAGGTGTAAAATCTAATGACCTCCAATCATCGTCTAAAATTTTTGTTATAGGTGAAATACAATCATCATTATCTTCAACATGTATGGGTTCCAACTTTGAAGTTGGAGTCAAAGTATTAAGAGAGTTGGAAGTGTTATGTTTAGCTTCAATTTGTGAATTATCAATTTGTTCATCTTCTTTTACCATATATATCTTGTTATTATATTCACATTTCATCTCACGGTGGAGAGTAGACGAGACTCCCTTCATGGCATGAATCCACAGTCTAATTAGGAGAATATTATGAAAGTGGTCTTGACATGATATGAATGGGGGTAGGAAAATCCACATGCCCTACCTTAATGGGTAGTGTGATTGTCCCTAATGGTTTCCTACTAACATTATCAAAGTCATGAATACAAAGATCATTAGGTTCTATAATATTCTTATCCACACCAAGTTTATCTAGAAGATCCTTGTTGCAAATATTAAGACTTGATCCATTATCAATAAGAGTACATTTAACCCTAGTTTTATTAATTCTAACCATTATCATTAGAGCCTCATGTTTATTTTGGATCTCAAGCAAGGGTAATTCAAGTTGAGGGAAGGTAATATCCAACTTTGTTGCTTGCATACTGTTGATACCTAAAATTTCTAGGAACACAACCTTATGGGAAACTCAGTTAATGGGGGGACCAATTGTGCTAAACTGAGTAACCTTCAGGTTTTAAAGAAGACAAATCTTCATACATTGGGGGGTGAAAAGGGAAAAATAAACATATATATAGAAATAAAATCTAATGCTAAGGCAATACACCAATATTCCAAGTAAATGGGCACAAGAAATCTTCCTTTCGGGTGAGATTTGAAGGCCCATTTGATAATCTACATCCACGAAAATAACATAAAGTAGAGATGAAATTATGAAGAAGTTAATCAAATAACATAATACAACTTCCATATGCATTCACTGAACATGAAGAGTAAAAAACATGATTTGAACAACAAAATTATATTTAAATTATAGAAGCTTTGTAGATAAACTACTCATTAAACCAACTAGCACAATATAATATTTTATCAAATAACTAAGAAACAGAGAGGCTGAACAAATTGGCACAATCTGGAAGTCTTAATACAAGAAATAAAGACAATACAAAGGCCGAGAATATTTTTAGTGCTTTTTCCATGTATTTAAGCAATATATATATAGATTTATCTACCGCCTAAATGCTGGATAACAGAAAAGATTCCCAAGCATGAGCCATATCGCTCCTCGCAATGATTCTCCCCAAACAGACGCAACAGAAAGGTCCTAAAACGACATTTTGTTGCCTCGAACAAACCATGAATTCTTTCAAATGATGGTTGTGGTCAGGGAGTGGAACTAGCAAAATTCTCTTGGAGACATGTGTCAAACCGCTCGAGGAGTCAGTTAGGACACATGGTGTAGAGGTGGAGCTTCCCATTCTAATATCCTTCTCTTGTGACTATGGTCCCTGCAGAGATGACACACGGCGCAGTCTTCACTTTAAGCTTTGACCGTGGGGTCCGCCAAAAAGGTGCCTACGGAAGATGCAATGTGGTGCCCAGGTGGAAAGAATTCTCAAAAGTGCGCGCTACCGACACGTGGCACAAGCAGATGAAGGTGCCACTAAAAGGGAGCCTGGAAAGGTGCAAACATATAATGTGTGGGCTAAGGACAATGCAAAACCAAATAAAATATACTCAGAGGGAGCTTTAAGGATTATTTAAATCCATAGCTTTTGGGGACTAACAAGGGGCATTTCACCTGCGGAATGAGAACCCAAAAATATTGGTTCTAAGACCAGAGCCATATCCATTGGGAAACACTTAGAGCTTCGAAAGGGCGATCTACAAAGGAAGCCAATCAACCTTAGATGGCATTGATAAGGCATGCAAATTCTCTTACGCCTCATTCAGATCGATAATTTCCTTGAATGGCAGCTCCACGAAGATCCTAGTCCTGAACTCTAGCTAGAAAATAAGTTGTGTTATCAGATGGATGGAACCTTCAATGTTCGCTACCATGGGAGGTTGATTGAACGACTGGAAAACAGATAGATCCTACTACTTTTCTTTGATTTTTGTTGCAATATACTCCATTGTGGCCACTAAATTGTCAGAGAGAAAAGGAGAGGGCAAGCCCATCTGAGTCAAATGAGAAAATTACATCTGCATATGATTCGTTGTTAGACTCAATGTGACCAAGCAATTGTTAGCTTGGAGGATTGTTGCATGGTAATGGATGAATTCCTCTGCCATTTTGGTAGTTGACCTCCGGTCATCTATTCCTGCCTTCACCAAGTCCGCATTCATCACTATGTACAACTTTCCCAACAATTTCTTGGCCTCAGGCACCTTTTCGGCAATAAATTGTGGGGCTTGTTCAATTGTACTATGCACCTCACTTAATTTCACTGCATCTGCCATGAATTGTAGTGCTGGTTGCAGGGATAAATAGAAAGACTTAACTTTCTCCCAGTAGGAGACATATAATTGTTGCTCCACCAAGAGAAGATCTGATTGAGGATCAGAGGGATGGGAAGGAATTTTTAAAAGATTTATCTCAACCTCCTTCGATCATCTCCTCAATCTTCTTGTCAGATGCGATGAGTTGTTCCTGTAGAGTTGTCAACTCTACATCTTTGCTTTTCAACAACTTCTCAGCTTGATTTCGGGTTCTGCATTCATTTTCCAGAGAGACATTTATCTCTTAGATATCCTTTTCAAATTGAGCACGTTGATCCTAAAGCTTTTTATCCTTATGCTACATTTCTTTCTCCAATTGAGCTTACTGATCCCGAAGCTCTTTGTTTTTCTCCTAGGTTTCTCTCTTCGTTTGAGCCAGTTGGTCTTGAACTTCCTTGTTTTTCTACTGCAAATTAGCTACTAGATTCGGATCTTGAGACTGGAAATTTGCAAGTTCCTCCTGGAGCTTGGCCTTTTCTGTTTGTGCTTGTTGAGACAAGTGTGCAATTTCAACATCTTTATCCTTTTCTCTCTTCTATAGGATCTCCACTTTTTCTTTGATATTCTTGAACTCTTCTTCTCTTTTGGTCAATTAAGGACTACGTTTCAAAAAATTTGTACTCACAACCTGCTGTGTTTCCTTCATTAGTTCAACCTTGTCTTGTGGCTGAGGCTGGTGTAGATTGATCCCTATGGCATTGACTGTGTAATATTTGGGTTGCATCTGCCCTTGAGGTTTAATGGTGTTGGGTGTCATGGATGCAAATGTTATCGACCCTTGATGCTCATAAAAGAGGGTCTACATGAATGGCTCGACGGGCCTTATAGCATCCTTTTCTTTTCTTTTCTGGGCTCTCCTAGCCCACACCATCTTAGACATGCTATTTTTCCCAAAGAATTCTAATGGCGACTTAATTTGTTTTTCGACAAAGGGTACATCGGGAGGAAGAGAAAAAGGGAAAGAAATCATTGCGGATTCAGATGATGTTCGTTTTGGCAGAGTGACCATTAATGGAGAGAAAGGGGGAATGCCATGCGAGGCTTTGGTGAAAGGGGAAGCGACAAGACTCACAAGGGGTGGTGGTGTGGGTTGCAGAGATGCAAAGGTCATCATTTGTTGGGTAGGCTAGGTTGAAGCCAACGCAACGAAAGCAAAAGGGTTTGCAATAGAGGGCTTATATGGGGCCTTAACAAAAGATGGAAAAACCCGTAGGGGAGAAAATACTACCTGTTCGATGGGGGGGATGGAAGATAGAGGAACCTTCTGCAAGTGTAGAAGTAGAAAATAATAGGTTGACACTTGAGGTAGTTAGAGACACGGACACAATTGGGTTAACTAAAGACTGGGATGTGAGAAGAGAAAAAAGTACCTGTGTCACTAAAGAATGTAACCCTTGGCTCGTTGTTGTAGGTACTTGCAGGATTTCTCCCGATGTGATATTGGTGTGCAACCTCTTCTTAGGTGGAGAATTGTCCACATCCACTACTTCTTGAGATTGTTGAGTCACTTTGTATCTCTTAGAGGCCTATGTATGTGGTCACATGACTACCACATGGGATACAGTTACTTGTGCACTCAGCAGATTTCCATTGGGCCCTTCTACTACTTTTCCACCTCCTTGTATTTGAGCATTCTTTACCTCTTTGGCTCTTATTATTGAAGTTGCTTGCTTTTCTTCCATTTCTTCATCTCCCTCAACATCAATATCATCATGCTCTCTATTCCAGATATCGTCAAACTTGCTGTCCATATCTAGATCCTAGTACCTGGCCTTAAGACATTTGGTCTCCTACCGATAAACCTAGAATTTGGAAATCTTCTGCTCTCTCCAATGGTTCTTGACCAATTCATTATAGAGGGTTGTTCTGATTTTGCAACTGTTACTAGCTTTGGCCAAAGGGTAATAAAAAGATAGCCATGGTGACCTTCCCATCTTCGAGGGAATATAGGCCAAGTCTACAAAGAGACTACGGTTCCTTGATATTGGATTTCGTCGAGTCTCCCAGTAGGGTCAGGGGCTATGAGTCACCTTGATGTTGAGATTCACTAAGTCATCTTCAGGATTGTATTCCCATTTGTCACAGATCAACACCAACCCTAGATGAGCAAGCTTCATAGATAGCAGATCTTCTGTCTGTTTCTTCTCCATTATTACTGTGCCAAAGCTTAAGGGGCATTAGAAAAAGCTTTTCTGATGCTTTCCGAAACAAGACCTATGGTCCATAATGGCTAGTTGCCTAAATACTTAAAGTTCCAACACCTTATTTGTTACACAGATCGGGAGCCAGAATGGTTCCTCAGTAAAACCACACATCTTGAAAAAAGAAGTCCTCTCCAAGGAACTAGTCACAAGGAGGGACAAAATTTTTCATCCATCTCACTTGCTCAGTGGAGAACTGAAAATAGCCAACCTAACCCTCTTTATCAAAGTCTTGCAATATTGGAGTCAAGAACGACTTAGAAAATGCATAATAATCATGAGTTGCAGAAAGGAGATGGGTCCATGCAGAAACTAGCTTCCTCACCCCATTTTCATCAAAAATGGAAAACTCCATATGCTCTTTAAAGAAATCAAGGTTTTGGTGTAAAAATATATGGGCACTTTAAAAGAGGAAAACCTGAATTTATATTGCGTGTGATACTCCTTGAACTGGTGCAACATCTCCCAAACAATGGCCTCCGCAAAGTCATACTAGAATAGGGTATGTTTTTTCTTAATTGGAAACCCATACCCATTTGAAACTCATGCACCATATTGTCATTGTCCAGGCTACAAACAAAAGCCAACATCAAGAAGACGTCTTGTATGTCATAATTGAAACCACTGTTCCAAATCAGAAACTGAGGTGTGCGCTTCTCTCCCTTGGGCCTTTTTGCTTCATAATTGTAAAAACTTTGAGCCTGGGTTCTAGTCTTCCAGAAATTGTCCAATTTATTTATGGAGAATCTCTCAGGTTCTTCTGAAAGATGCCTCGTAGGGATACATAACATATCCCAAAGAGTGTCAATGCTAATTATTACTCTCAAGTTCTGACTTTCTATGATTCCGGTATCCGAATTGAAATTTTGGGTGCATTCGTGAACCAACTCTGGGCAGTGATGCACTAAGGGAACCATATACTATGGAAGACTGCAGAACCACAACTTGTACTCTAAAGACTCTTTGTCTTTAGTCTCAGCTTGTTTCATTCTTTCACAGGCTGCTTCCCTAAGAGTCTTAGGGTTGGTTTTGAGCTCAAGGTCATAGACACTGTCCCAATCTTTTGCTATTTGAACTTTTTTCTGTGAGCAATCTTCTATATGACCCTTGTGTGAGGCCATATTGTTTTTTCTAGAATCCCTGCTAAGGCATAAGAGATATCACCAAAAACATGGGCCATTGGTGCCGCCATGACGGCGTCCGATAAGATTCTAACCATCTCTTCTTGTGCTGCCATCTCAATATTTTGTGCCATCTCAGGACTCTATGAAGGCTTTTGCAAACACTTAACCTCTCCTTACAACTCACACTTGGATTATTTCTCAGTGAACTATATACTCAACCCTCTTCGCAGTGCTCTTCTTTTGCATGCAACATTACCCTTCTCTAAAACTGGAGTTGGAAACAACAGATGCTTTTAGCAATAAATTCAGCATGTACTGCTAATTCATCCATTCGTGCGAAATGAATTCTTATCCTTTGGAAAAGACATTAATTCGTAATGATGATTAGCCATCATGTCCTACGACACCACCCCCTGGGAATTTGATCTGGAAATTAAAGGCGTACGAATCCTTTCACATGCTTTTACACTTAATAACTTTATGAGAATGATTAATCAAAAGGCATAATGATTACACAAAAATATTTTGATTTGATCATTGCAGACTAAATTGCATCCACAGCTAGGCACTTGGCACTTGACCGTGCGGATTACCACTTGCACATGTTGCAAGTTTTAGTTGATTAATTATGCCATCTTACTTCACACGTAACAAGCACAACTTGGTGGGATTTTCAAGTTTTCACCTCGATCAACATTATGCTTATCACATGCATCGTACTCCCAACTACCTCTATAAATAGACCTAAGGATAACAACATAATTCATACTTGGTAATTGGGTTTATTGGTAGAGATAATGGATACTCCCATTAGGTTGACTAGTAATAGAGCTCAGGTAGATTTCTTAGGAGAAGTTTCAAATAGACGTTTGATGTGTATGACGAAGAACAAGCACACCTTAGCCATAATTGCAATTAAGTGGGTGTTGGGAAAAGAATTTGTAGATTATGAGGACAAATATCGAGTGAATACTGATATTTTTTCCCACTTTGTTGCCTCTCTGCTGGATACTTAGGTACCAAAACCAAGGATATTAAGGCTTACCAGGGAGATTTTTCCCAAGCGCTATCTCAGAGGCCGTGGGGAGATTGTAATGACTATGATGCATGGCCTTGGTATTCCAACTACAAGTGATCTCTGTTGGCTCATTGAAGAGGATGCGGTGATGCCTTGGGTACCATTGCTGAGCAGATTTTACACTATGACCATTGGAGAACATCGTCAAAGGGCATCTCGTGCCTGCCACTTCCTACTGAGGTGCTTCAATGTAGAGCCTATCTACAGTGTGGAGTGGTACACTAGTTTTAGAGACTTGGTGTATCGTCTGCTTTCTCCTACTACTCCCGTTCCTTACTCTTTAGATTCTGAATGAATGAAATCTTCTTTCTTCTCTTTTTCTATATATATATATATATTCTTGAAATGCTTGGCCTAAGAGCCATTTTGTAATGTAATATCTCGAAGTAAATATTACCATACAATGAATATATATATTGTTCTTTTGTCTAGTTCTTGTCTCTTTTGCTTGTGGCTGCTTTTTGGATTAAAGGGATCTGCTAGATAAAGACTCAACCAACGAAACACACAAAATAATTACATATTTACATATTTACATGGTTAAATGGTTAATAAAGCTAATTGAAAAGTTTAAGGTGAATTCCATTGACAGGAATTCCCAGTGCTTTTTTTTCCATGTTTTCCAATTCAAATGCATTGTGTTGTTTGAATTGAATGATGCGATAAGGACCCTCCCATAGACTATCAAATTTACTATGTTGGTCGGGCTTCGCAGCTCTTTCATTGTATTTCAACACCTAATCTCCGCACTTAAGACCTTGGTTGGAGGTTTTCTTATCAAACCATTTCTTAACCACTTGTTTTTTATTGCACATGGCCGTTAGCACATTTTTCCTTTTCTCTTGCACCTATAGCAATTAAGCTAATCGAACCTCCATGGATCCATTTTTCTCTACTTCCAGAGATTTAAGCAATTGTAGTGTGGGAATTTCTAGGGAGACAAACAATAGTGCTTCCTTCTCGTATACTAGCTCATACAACGAAGTCTTTAATACTTATTTGGGAGTTATGCGGTCCACCCAGAGCACTGCTTTGAGGTTTCTACTCCACTCTCTTTGGTGTTTTGACCCTATTCTTTTGACAAGTCAGACTAAATTATTGTTAGTCGACTTGGCCAAACCATTTCTCTATGGATAATAATTTGAGGATGTCTTTAGGAAAATTCTATGCCTAAGTGCAAATTGACATACCTTCGAACCTAGGAAGGATTTTGCATTGTCGGAGAAGATGGTCTTGGGCAGGCCGAACCTTGTTACCAACTCTTCTAGAAAGTTTACAATCTTTGTCTCAGTCACATTCTTCAAAGGCATGGCCTCGACCCATCTAGTGAAATAATCCATGGCTGTAAGGATCCATTTATGCCCAACACTGGAGGTGGGATTAATCATCCCAATGAAATCAAGCCCCCATTGTGCAAAGGGATCTTCAACTACTATTGGATTCAGAGGCATAGCTGAGTTCTTCCTCCTTCCTGCGAAGAATTGGCATTCTTTGGAGGATTTGACTAGAGAGTGTGAATCATTGAATAGTGTAGGCCAGAAATATCCCACACACATAATCTTGATGGCGATGGTATTAGCAGAGAAATGTCCACCCGTAGAAATGCTATGGAATACGTCCAAATTTTTTTGTGTCTCCTCTTGAGTTATGCACAGTAGAAGAACACCATTGAAATTTCTTTTGAAGAGAACCCCTTCAATGAGCACATACCCATTGTTTTGTAATTTATAAAAAAAATTCTTCTGAGAAGGGAGGCCCGCAAGATATTTCCTAGCCTACATAAACCTCATTCTATCTACCAACTAGTAGCCTTTAGATTCATATTCATTTAGCATAACTAGCTTGAGTTGTTCCTCTTCGGCTTCCACTTCATTATCTTGTGCCAAATATTCACATAATCCTCTTCCTCACACATTCTTTGTGGCCCTGACCTCAATGTCATACTCAAGGATCTTGGTTATCCAGTTGGCCCTCTTTTCGATGATTTCTCCTTCCATAGTGTATTCGTGCACACTAAAATGCGCTACGTATACGACCACCTTACTGCAAGATATGAGGTGTCAGAACTTTTTAAGCCCCTTGAAAATGGAAAATGCTTGCCTCTTGATGAAGTTGTACTTCATCTCATAATCTTTTAAATTCTGGGAGTGGAAGGCTATCAGATGTTCTCCCTTCCCTTCATCATCCTTTTGAGTTAAAACAGTAGCAATGCTAGACTTGCTATTAAACATATACATTATAAAGTCCTTTGATAAGTCTGCCTTTGATAAGTCTGGGTTTACTAGCATAGGAGCTAAAGAAATAGCCTCCTTGACCTTCTCAAAGGCTTCTATTGCCTCGTTTGTCCACTTAAATAACTGATCCCTCTTGAGCATCAGGGTGATAGGTCTAATTAGACCTGCAAAATTCGAAATGAATTTACGTACAAAATTTACCTTCCCTAGGAAGGAGTGAACTCCCATTTTGTTTACTGGTAGGGGAAGTTCTTTGATTTCCTTCACTCGATCTAGATCAATAGCAACTTCATCTTTGGACACTACATGTCCCAGTAATTTTCCTTGAGGCACTTCAAAAAACACATTTTTTTGGGTTTAGGGATACCCTGAATTCCTGGCATTTTTTTAAAACCATTTCAAGATGATCTTATTGATCAATTCTCTAAAGGTGATATCCATTGTTTGCTGAAAGGTGGCTCCTACATTTGAGAGGCTGAAGGGAATTTTTGCATAGGAAAATGTTCCCCACTTAGTAGTGAACGTCATTTTGTGTTGGTCCTCCTCTTTGTCCTGGATTTGGTTGTAACCGAAGAAGTCGTCCAGCAAAGAAAAAATTTCCGAACTAGCCACTGTTTACAAGATTGATTCCATGGAAGGTAATGGATAGTGGTATTTCAGGGATTCCCTATTCAGATCCCGAAAATCAACATAGCGGCGGATGTACCCATTTTTCTTTTAGACCGGAACCAGGTTTGACACCCATGTACTATGCTTGATTGAGAAGACACTCTGGGAATGGATTAGCTTCCTCAACTCTTGTGCCATTAGTGACTCAATATTCGGGTTTACTGGCCTTTGCTTCTAGCGGACAGGTTTTTCCCCTTCCGTCAGTTCTATGGTATGTTGGATGACTTCGAGATCATATCCCTTGAGGTCATCATATGACCAGGCCACTACTCCTTCATATTTTTCACAAAAATGCATGAGCTTGTCTTTATCATGTTGCAAAACATCTTTCTCAACCTTAAGCTTCCTCCCATCTCTGACCTAGAGATTTGCATAGTCACCCTTGTCCGCTACAAACTTCCTCTTGTCATTTCTTGCATCATCATAATCGAATGGATTTTCGAGAGTAACCAGTGCTTTCGGAAGCCTGCTGGACTTTAGCTGAATAATTTTCCCTTCATAAGCTTCTACAATTTTTGGTTGGAGCTGATCGGAAAAATCTCTTGAGTACTGAATGAATGAGGAAATTTGATCATCACTTGCGAACACTTGCCAATTCTGGTAATTTCCTGGGATTGTGGGTCAAACAATCACTCGCACAAAGTGTATGTTCTCAATTAAGTTGTAAGCAGGGTCAAATTGAAATCCTATTGTTGCCATGCAATCTGTAGCTACATTCTGCTCTTTGGGTACCGTCTAGATATTGAAGGCTTCAAAACTTTTAGTTAGGTCCCAGACCCTATGTGTATAAGATCGCATGTGGAAATTCTTGGCTGCGAAGACACCTCAAACTTGATTGACTATTAGCTCAGAGTCTCTAAACACCATTATCTATTTAATGCCCATCTGCTCCACAAGACTTAGACCTTGCACGAGGCCTTCATATTTAGCTTCATTGTTTGAACAAACAAATTGAAAGCGAAAATATCTAAGTGTATTTTCATTGGATGGGGATGCCAAAAATATTCCAGATCCCGCACCAAATTTGCATCTTGCTCCATCAAAATGTAACGTCCACAGCTCTGAGGCGTGACCACCCTCGGGTTCCTTCATCACCTTCAAAATCACATAATCCTCATCATAGATCACATAAGCTCCCAATCCGATGGCATGATAATTTCCAAAAGGATCAATATATATAAATTCACTCAAGAGGACCTCTTCTTCATTAGTCCAGTCTTCGTTCACCTTCTCATCCTCAAGTAACTCAGTACAATACATCTCATCTTTGGTGATAGAGGTATGAGTAGCCTCAAAATTTATCATGACCTCATCTACTATATGTTCCTAATGCAAAGGTTCAAACAATATCTTCATCTTAGCTCCATGCTTGGTCCTAAGAATTAAGTGTGACCAATCTAAAGAAAGATACCCGCCTATTTTGGTAGTGAACTCTTGGGATAAGTAAAGACCAAACATGTGAGGGATGCCAATGATCACAATATCTTGTTTGACTGTGATACTGGGGTAGGAGAACAAAGTCAATGGGAGGTTCTTGATGACACCTATAGTTTCAACCTTATTCCCATCAAGCTGCATAACCCCTCTGTTTAAAGGTTCATAGCTAAGTCCTAAGGCTTCAACTATTTGCTTGGGAATGAATGTGTTGCTAGCACCAAAGTCAATCATAGAATTATGCAACAATTTTTTACCCACAGTGAGAGTTAAGAAAAAGGGGTTTGGATTCAGTTTACCTCTACTTTTGGTCGAGGCTTTCTCTCCGTTGTTTGTGAAGACTTTCGCTTGGGAAGATAAATCAACAGCCTTTTCCTTGGATGGTTGCTTTGTTGGCTCTATGCTTGCATCTTCCAGTAGGGCCTTCCGCAATAATGACTTTTGCTTCAAGATAGCTAAGATATCCCAAAGGGATACATTAGCAAAGGATTTCTTCAAATATTCCACCACATTGAATGGCGGTAGATTCAAAGACTTCTTCTCCTTAGAATTTTTTATAACAATCTCCTTGTGTGGCTAAAATTGTTGTACAACTATGGAGAAACTAGGAGCTTGCTTAGAGACACTTTTGGTATGTTGAGCGATCGAATCACAAGTGAATCTTCTCTTCGAGCGAATGTTATAATATGATTGCACTTGTAGGGCCTTTGATGTGGAAACATCATTTGCAAACACTGTCTCTTCTCCTTCCATCCATGAGAAGAGCGCATGATCGAGAGCTATATCTGTTTCTTGCTCCAAGGACATTCCCTGCATTTGAGCAATGAGTACCACATTTTTCATTTGCAGAGACGAATATGCATAACCTCCTGAAGCTAGCACGACACCTTGACTGCGTTGTTCTGCCACTCTTTGCTATAAATTTCCACATGGAAAATTTTGGGGCATATGTGCTTCGTTGCAGGGGAAGCACCAATAATTGGTATCATCAACAAGATTATTTTGCCTCGCTACCAACTCTCTATTCGAACTTGGGTGAAAATTTTGTAGCGGAGTAGGCACCAACACAATTTGATTATTTGGTTGAGTCTGTGGATTCGTGTGTGTACCTCCTTGGAACCAGTTTTGTTGGTAGGAAGGTCTTCCGCCTTGGTAATTTTGGAACGCTGGCTTCGTAGGCGTAGATTGTTGCCGCTTGATATTAATTATTTCATTTAAGAAGGTCCACAACAAATCCTTGATGTCGCTCACCTTAGTTGCTAAAGGGTTAGATGTAGAAGCAACATTCTGTGATGCGCTCGGATATGTGTACATAGATTGGGGAGGAGCAGAGGCACTGGTAGAAGCTATCTCCTGGGCGAGAGCTAACAATTCTACGAATACAAATATAGTGGGTCGAGGCAGTAAATTTCTGGCATCAATCAAATTATTCTTCACCTTAACAACAAGGCTATATGCATCCGACAAGGTGTTCCCACCAAGGGAATGAATCATCACTGAAATGTTCACATTGAGAGATTTTAGATAGAACATGAACACCAAATTGGCAGGTGAGCAAATAGTGGTCTGGATCCTTTGCCAAGTTCTGAAACGTGGCATTGAAGTCAGTCATGGCCTCTTGAGGGGCCCACTTAATGGTCACCAGCTACTAGAATAGTGAAGACTAATCTCCATTGTTTGAAAATCGCTCATAAAAAGGATCTTTGAGTTGATCCTAGGTGCCGATAGTATTAGCTTCTAGAGTGCGGTACCAATCTAGTGCCCTACCTTTGAAAGAGGCTGTAAGCAACCTTAGTGCTACATTTTGATCAATGACACCATGCACCAAGCACATGTCTACCACATCCTACAGATGGTCAGATGGTGTTTTTGAGCCTTCCCTGATAAATTTTGGTAAAATTTTAAAGTAGACATTGGGATATGAGCCCACACAACTAGTGCTACTAGTGCTTTGAGAGGGCTTCCAACATCCCATGCCACATAATTTTTGTTAGCCATTGGTAATGAGAACTATGGAGGGGTCGGGGCATTCGCTGGATGAGTTCTTACTTGTACTATTACCAATAGTGGCACTAGCAAGCTAGGGTTATTCGTTGACTGGGATCTAGTAACAGGTCTATGGCTCATACACCCACTCTAAACTTAGATACATTCAAACAAGGTCCCACCAGGCATGCCAGAAAAAGAACTGTTGATGCCTAAAATTTCTAGGCACACAACCTTATGGAAAACTTGGTTAATGGGGGGACTAATTGTGCTAAACTGAGTAACCTCTGGGTTTTAAGGAAGTTGAATCTTCATACATTGGGGGGTGAAAAGGGAAAAGGAAACAAATATACAAAAATAAAATCTAATGCTAAGGCGATACACCAATATTCCAAGTAAATAGACACAGGAAATCTTCCTTTCGGGTGAGATTTGAAGGCCCGTTCAACAATCTACATTCCTGAAAGTAACATAAATCATAGATGAAATTCTGAAGAAGTTAATCAAATAGCATAATACAACTTCCATATGCATTCATTGAACATGAAGAGTACAAAACATGATCTGAACAACAAAATTATATTGAAATTATAGAAGCTTTGTAGATAAACTACTCATTACAACCAACTAGCACAGTATAATGTTTTATCAAATAACTAAGAAAAAGAGAGGCCTTGAAACAAATTAGCACAATCTGGAAGTCTTAATACAAGAAATAAAGACAATACAAAGGCCGAGAATCTTTTTAGTGCTTTCTCTGTGTATTTTCGAACCCTTTTTCTAAGAGACTAAGAAGTATATGTATATTTTTTCCACTTTCTGAATGCTAGATAACAAAAAAGATTCCCAATCACGAGTCGTGCTACTCCTCGCAATGATTCTCCCCAAACAGACGCAACAGAAAGGTATTGAAATGACATGAACTGTTGCCTCAAACAAATTGTGCCTTCTTTCAAATGATGGTTGTGGTCTGGGAGTGAAACTGGCGAAATTCTCCTAGAGACATGTGTCAAATTTCGTAAGGGGTTAGTTAGGACATGTGGCATAGAGGCAAGGCTTCCCATTCTAATATCCTTCCCTTGTGACTATGGTCCCTACAGAGATGACATGCGGCGAGGTCTTCACTTTAAGCTTTGATAGCGAGGTCTGCCAAAAAGGTGCCTACGGAAGATACAACATGGTGCCCGGGCGAAGCTCAGAGACGAAGCAAGGGAAAAGAACTCTCAAAAGCGCTTGTTTCTGACATGTGGCGCAAGTAGACGAAGGCGCCACCAAAAGGGAGCCCAGAGAGGTGTAAACATATAACACGTGGGCTGAGGCCAATGCAAAACCAAACAAAATATACCCAAAGGGAGCTTTAAGGATTATTTAAATCCACACATACAATCAAACAAGGCCACTACATAATTTGGTTTGACAGAGGGTGAGATATCAATCTTTTGCAAAGCCTCTTGGAGCATCCTGTGGTATATCGAAGATGTTTGAATCAAATCCCAAAGGGAGATTTAAGTTGGAGTATTACCAAGTTGCTCAACAAGATCATATTATTTACCATTATGCTAAGTAATTAAAGGTGGATGTGGGAGATATGGTTGAGGTAATGGAATGGATGTTGGCAATTATTTTGGTTTCAAATTACTTCTAGTGGTATATGTGTGAGCAATTATGTGATAACTTGGTTGCTTTAACACATCTTGTTGCACATGCTTACTAGTGAGTCATTTTGCAAAGTTTAGGATATGCCCATGAGGTTGAGGAGGTCCTATAATGAGAGGTGGTTTAAGAGGTCCAATAATTAAAGGAGTTTTAAGAGGTCCAATAATCAAATATGGGTGTATAATTTCAACTTGTTGGAAATATTCTACCAATAGAGGACCTAATGTTAATTTATGATCTTCATCCATGCAATTCATCTTACTATCCTTGCTTACAACCTCTTGCACTTTGATATCTTCCCAATTAGGAGAGGTATAGGGAGAGGAACAAACATGATCTTCATGATTATCAATGAATAGGTTCTCTTGCACCAAGATATCCTCACAAGTTGGAGAGATATTAGGAGAGGGACAAACATGATTCTCATGATCATCATTGAGTGCATCCTCTTGTACCAAGACACCCTCATAATTAGGAGAAATATTGGGAGAGGAATCAAAGAAAAACAACAAAAAAGGAGAAAAAAACTCATTTTCACATGTTTGTAACAAAAATTCTTTAAATTGCTTAACAAAATTTGAAAACAAGACATTAATTATGATCAAACAAGACTTTTGCAAGGAAAACATTATGATATTTCTTATGGATAAACCTAACAATGCACAATAACATCATCCGTGTTTCACAATAAGGACCAAAATAGGAACCAAATCTGGATAGAGAACACTGACATGGATTTTCATAGAAATTTTTAGCCCAAATTGACTCGATAGGGGCATAATGCGCCCCAAATCAAACAAGTGTTTTTATAAAATTTAAAATATGGGAATTATCTATAGTGTCTGAAGGTCTTGTGTTTTAGAGGTTAAGGACTAGAAGTGAACAGAGTTTATTTTTTTAGACTGCAGGAATCGGTCGGGTATTCGTCCCCCTATAAATTGTAGTGCACCCAATAAACTTTTTTCACGTGTCCGGTGACACTGGCACAACATTCCCTCCAGTACCACAAGGATGATGGGGAGACTAGACCTCGTGACCTCTTTCCTACAATAGGATGCTTTAGCCAATCGAGCTAGGCCCACCATCCTTAGAAGTGAATAGAGTTATGAAAATGCACCAAAATTTAATTTTTCTATATGAATCACATACATGCATGAAATTTTTGATATTTCTAGAGCAATTGAATATGTTCAAATGATAATTTTTAGAAATTTTAAATATTGCGATTGACTATTTTTTCCAAAAAGTATAGAGAAGCAATGCTTTTTGATCTTTTTAAATGAAAATAATATGAAAATCTATGATTTTTCACTAAATTTTGCATGCAATTTTGACAAAATATTTTTTTTAATGAAAATAACTCAAATATAAACCCTAAATAGGAAAAAATCAAATTTGAAATTATGTAATTTAATTCAAAATATTTTTCATTTTTTTCCTTTTAATTTATGATGCACAAATAATGAAAATGTATAGTTTTTTTTAAATAAATGCAAATAAACACTAGATCTTCAAAGCACCTAGGTTTTAAAGTTCGATTTTTAGATTTTATGCAATGAAAATTTAGAAAAATTGCAAGTGTAGGATATGTCAGATTCACCAAATGTTGAGTAGGAAAAGTGATCCTAGGTCCAATTAAGATAACTAAAATTATCTCCTTTTCACATGACTCAACATTAAACATAAATTGACTAGGGTTTGATGATTAACTTGCTGCCACAATAGAGAGCCAATCCCCTAGTGTTTATGTGTGTTTTTGAGTTGTGTTGTAGTAAATTTAATGTGTGATTTGAAAAGCCTATTTAACATATAACCCCAAATTTGAAAATGTAATTTAGCAAACAAACGAAAATAAAAAGTTACAAAACAAATTCAGATTTGAGACTTAGACATAGAGAGGAACCTATGGTTGAAATTTGAGCTTGATTTTCTTGGACTAGGGAATCATATGCCCTAGACTGAGATCCACCTTTTTGGATCTGAAAGTTTTGAGCTGATGGTTGTGGTTTGTACTCCGTTTTCCCAGACTATCTTCTGCTAAAACATCTAGATCTGACCTACACACATGAAAATAGGGGAAATGTTGTGTTGTATAGGGGCTTTCCTAAGTCAAACACTATGTTGGTATTCCTACCTCCATGTATAGAAATTGATGATGATCAAGAGGGAATACCTTAGGTTGGGTAGATGCCAAAACAATAATAATTGACTAAAATGATGAATGATAAATGATAATGTTACCTTAATGTGAAACCCTTGATGAAGTGATGTCACAAAAGTTTCCACAAAATTTGATAGATGGATTCCTTGATTGCTTGATAGACCTACAAAAGGGTAGCTCATAAAACAATAGTTGAAACTAGCATGTAGAGGACAACTCAATAAGTCTTCGTGATTTGAAATGATTGATCATAATAACTCCTTGAACATAATTGCTTCCTTCATCTTGATGAATTGCAAGCTTTAACTTGATTGATGAAAGTGATATAATAATGCTACTAAATGCTTGATATTTCTACTCTTGATTGCCCTTGACTGATTTTAGGATACTTAATTTGCTCAATTGAAGTGCTAGGATTAAAATGGTGAAAATACATTATATTATATGTACAATTATTCTCAAAAATCAAATATTGATAGTTTAAATTTAAAATTTAAAATTCAAATAATCAATTACCGACACCGACATATTCAAATTTGGGGCTCTAGGGCATAGTGCACTCTAGATTAGATCCACCTTTTTCAAGGATAAAAAAGTGTCGAGGAAAAAATATTAAATGCATAGTTTGATTGCCCATGTTTGATTTTCCAAGAATGTTTAAAAAATATGTAATTAATGCATAATTAGGTCCAAGCACATAGAGGGGAGCTAAACCTAGTGTGAAATTATAAAGGATTACAATTTTCAATGCTACAATAGTCAAGAAGCATAGGTCCCTCATAATGACTGTACCTAGCAATACCATCTCTCCACCTCAACATGACAAAAAAACTAGAAAAATAAGTGACTAAACAAAGCCACAAATATGAATATGAAATAACACTAAAGCATCTATGGGCATATACAACCCACATCTAATTCATATATGCAACCTATAAGTATATACAACCTATAACATTACATAATTCATAGATCCAAAAATGCAACATATAAGCTTAATAATGTACTGATAACCATGCCAAATGCGAGTAATCAAAGATGTACATGTGAATATACAATGAGTCAAACACCAAATCACCAAGATATGAATAGCCATAAGCTCACAAAATCTCCATAATCAACAAAAACCCATAAATATCTCATATAGAAATATCAACAAATTAATCATGCCAAAATATCTTCAAACCTAATCCAATGTGTAGTGCTATGAACAATCTTTCTTTTGGCTATAAGAAGTCCAAAATTCGACTATGTGTGCACAAATTACGATCTCTCCAAGTCTGAAAAGAACATCTAACTTCCAACAAGAATTTCTCTATCAAAATAGCAAAATCTAGAAAAAGAATGATACCACAACAAAGTAATTAGAACTACTTTTCCAATGACTAAGAAGTCAAAAATATGACACCTTGGAAAAAAGTTATTCCTCTTGAAAAAAGTTTCCCAATTTGGATCTATAAAGCTAAGCAGGGGTGGCTGGGTAGTGGCGCCGCCCACTGTGGCCCAGACCTGATAGTAATATAAAATTGGATTTAATTTTGGAAGACTAATTTTAAATTTGTAAATTTGTTTTAAGGCCCACATGGGGCTATGGGCGGAGCCCCCACCGGACTGGGGGCCCCCATTTGCAACGAGACTCATTGGTCAAGGTACCTTGCAAGTAGGTACACTGACAATGAGGTACAAGTGATGTACCCTGCCAACAGTACGCTTCTATCACAACCCACCAACCCCCCCTCCCCCTAATTTTTTTTATAATTTTATAATTTTAAATTATTACGCACAATTTTTTTTTGACTTGCAAAAATTTCATTTATTTTTTTAACCTACAAAAGATTTGATGATTGTACAATAAGGGCAAGGCTCGGGCAATTTTTTTTTGCATTTTTTCAGTAACCAAAATAGGCCAAATTCTATATCAATCTTCATCTTTTGGATCTCCTGGATCCAATGGTGAGGTATGTTTTTTCCCAAGGAGTCATTTGAAACACTTCCTCTATGAAACCCTCATGATGAACACCAAAAAAACCCCCTTTTTTCAACATTCATAAACCCGTATCTACAAAAATTAACCACAAATATATAACCTCAAAACCCCAAATCTACAAAAACAACTTGCACAAAACCCTCATACCTTGCAATGTCTTCATTCTTTCCATGCAAGCCCTAGACTCAACTATGCACTAGATCTACTCCAACAAGGGTCATACAAACCACAACCATGACTCTGATACCAAATGAAGGAAATATGCATCCACCCAAAATAATTTCCACATAACCCAAATAGAGAAATATATGCAAATAAGTATTCAAAATCCATAGACAAAAGAATAATCAACATACCATCAAAGATGACACAAGATATACCCTAAAAAAACCCTCAAGAGGGAAAAACCCAACCTCCAAAAATATCCATTACTTATGTATTATTCAATAATAAAGATTACAATACATCTTCAGAGTCTCCATAAATACCTTTGAAACATCAAGCCCTCTACAAACACTCCATGTGAACAAGTATATAACCACACATCCCATGCCATGCTTCAAACCTCACAAATGCTAACAAGAGATGCTCTCAACCCCTTAGCCAAAATGACCAATTAGCCAACAAACCAACCTTAAACAACTACCCATGTGCTTGCTTTTATAGACATAAGCTCACACAAAACCACCAAGTGGTATTACATAAAACCATGTGACTAATACCATGAGCTTGCAAAACCATTAACCCCCACATTTAATTTTTAGTGCTAAGTTTTCCCAATATTAAATA
Organism: Sequoia sempervirens; assembly: GCA_007258455.2. Classification (NCBI taxonomy): domain Eukaryota; kingdom Viridiplantae; phylum Streptophyta; class Pinopsida; order Cupressales; family Cupressaceae; genus Sequoia; species Sequoia sempervirens. The sequence continues at coordinate 162,133 of VDFB02364989.1, forward strand.
TTTTTCAATGTGCAACCTCACATTAAATATTTATCACAATGTTACATACAACATAGAAAGTGGCCCCAAGAATGCTAACCCATGTGATGCACACATCCCTAGATCCCCTAGGTGCACCACAAATAATAAAATATTACTTTAAAACATTACGCAAGGTAGACAACACACCTTTTCCTTATAGGGTGCAATGGGGGTACCCCCCTTGCAAGGTTCAGGGGTTGTGCACTTCAACAAAGGTTTGCGGACAATGCCTCCAAAAGCCACATTTGATTTATATTTATTTATTATAAATTTGGATTGTTCATCATTAGGTCACATATCTGATAGTAGAGATTAAGTTAGTTTTTTCTTTCCCTAGAAGGCAACCCCCTTCATGAGGGCATTGCATTACAATTGAATATTGTATGATATTGAGAGAAGACTATGATAGAGAGAAGAGGAAGTTAAAACGAATGTGTTGTAGGTTGTATCCCTTCATTTTGCTAGAAGAAATAAGGAACTATTTGTTTCTCTATGGACATAGCCCATATTGAGTGAACCATGTATGTGTCTATATGTTTTTGTGTTATTTTTATATTTGATCTTTACACAATTTATTGTATATTGGTCTACGATCCTATTCCTAACATCATGATCATTTGAAAGGCATTTAGTTTGTAGTTGGTAGGAGACAACTTACCCTAGCTCACATAATGATTATAATTTCAATGGAAAAATAAGAACATTGTATTACTTTACTATAAGAATTATGTAGTTTGCACTTACTTGTGCCCATGTATCTTTAAGGTTAAGGCCACATGTTGTAGTTGATTGAAATATAATTCATGACTATGAATCAATAAAATTTTATTTTATTATATACCAAGGTCTCATTGATGTGTTTGTGTATTTGCTACATGCTTGGATAATCCTTTATTAGCATTTGGCTACATCAAAAACTCATTTTAAAAAGTGGGCCACAAGTGAGACACACCTTTATGCTTCCACCTTAAAACACATATTTTAGTTGGCAACTAAGACTATGCATAGCTTGCACACATGTTCCCTAATTATTGAAAGTTAATCATATGCATTTCAAAAAAATAAAAAACTTTTAGCTTTAGTTTTTGCATCATGTTTGTTTTTGAATGCTTTTTAGGTGAGGGATTACACTTCAAGCATATACCATGTACACAAATAAGATTTTTGAAAGAGAAAATTGACATAAAATAGTCACAATGAGAAAATATTTTTCTAAGTAGTAAAATATATTGAAAACCTTTGAAAAGATTGAGATAAGCATAATTTTGTGTCTTACAATAGATTGCATGGATAATTAGACTTAGCTTTTGGGAAGATGAGGATGGAATGGATTATCCAATCTCCTATTAAAAGTAATTATTATCATTACATTACTCAAAATTGTAACTAATTAATTTGTCATACAAAGGCAAACAATGTGAAGGGAAAATGATGATAATGATGACTATGTGAAGGTAATTAGGTGGATGCACATACTACATTACTTTCAATTAATCTTCTTTTCTATGCTTGTTATTGCACTTATTTTTCATAACCTAGGTTGTTTGTTATATTTATTCTTTTTATATTCAAAATCTATGCAACCCAAGTGGAGGGGACAACACTCGAACAATTTTTTTTTAACTCATTTGCATATATAATTACCAAAAAAACAATTGCTATATCTCCTATTTACACTAATCATGTTGAAAATAATATATAATGAAAAGTTAAACACTCACCTTAATAATCATCAACATGAACAAGAAATTTTGTTATATACTTTTCCAATTCAAATTAACTTTATTGATGAAACTCCAAGAAAAAATATAAATATTATCTTTAATCTTATTGATAAAACTCTAAGAAAAGTTACAAATATTATTTTTAATCTTATTGATGAAACTCCAAGAAAAGTTACAAATACTAACTTTAGATTAATATGCATTTGCATGTGGTGTCGAATTTTATATTAGAAGAGAGCAAGGAGCCTAGTTTGATTGGCTAAAGCATCTTGTTGCAAGCAAGAGGTCATGAGGTCTAATCTCCCCCTATCCCCGTGGTATCGAGGGCGTGCCACACTAGCGTCACCGGTCAATCAAAAGATAAAGTCTTAACTTTCACAAGTATAGTTGAGTCAATATTATTGAATTTCTTCAAATACTCTCTGCATTTTATTTTGATCACTGCATACCTAAATAAACAAGAGTCAAGCGAAGTTCTTGCCAGAAAGTTTTAGAATAGTTTTGTTTGTATTTGTTGAGTTTGTTGTCTTTTATGAACAATTGGTCAAGATTGTCACCTAAATTTAGGAATTTGATCATTGATAGAGTCAACTTTGTCTTTCATTAGAAAATGACCCTTATAACAAAAGAATTTTGGTCACTTCAAAATTCTGAGATGCTCTGGTTGTGCTTTTAGGCCATGAAGAAAGCACAATTTACATGTTGTCAGCATTATTTAAATATTTATGAGTTCAAATATTTCCTTAACCATTCAACATATATGATAAAAAATCCTCTTTAAAAAAGCAATGATCTTTAGAACTTTCATTGTACATAGAGTCATGTATAACCACCCTGCTTAAATGTTACAATTTTCTACACAAATGAAAATGAAAGCATATAGTCCTAAGTCCTCTTATAGATGCCTAATGTCTGCAAAACTCAATAAGTTTAGAAACTGATGAGCAAAAATATGAATGGATTCCCTCTATCAATATTTATTGTTGCATCTTTCTAATTAATGTTGATCACTATTTTCTGTCAAGTATTAATCGAACCTCATTTAATATACCTGAATTACAAGCAAGAAACCACTAAAGGTTAGCATGGGAAACCAAGGCTTTCCAGCTGATCAATGGATTGTTGTTCAAGCTGGGGCCCAACCAGGTATTAAAGTGTGTGGTGCGGTAAGAGATTGGGAATGTACTTCAAGAGGCACATGAGAATCTTATTGGAGGTCATTGGAACTTCAAGTTCATGCCAGAACATGCAATGTACTCTTAGCAAGTCTATGGTGGCCTTGATGCCAAAGAATAGGTAACGAAATATTGAATTGGAAAACCATTAAAACAAGACTTTATGCCCCTTTGGTCATCCCAACCACAAGAAATATTTGAAATATTTGGCATATATTAGAGCCAAATCATGCAATGAGACTATAAATTAGTTTATCTAAGGGGTAGATGAATGAGGGTAGAATCAGGCTAGCTCAATATTTTTAGACTCTTATTATTTATTTTTCTTATATCAAAAAAAGCCAAACTTAATCAAATATAACTTGATTGGCTTTCTCCTGTCCTGAACTACCTTTCCCAACTCAAAAATCTTGATGATGCAAACCATGTCTTCAAGATCCAACAAAATTCATGCAAATTGGATTGAAATTGATATATTCCTTGTCTCTAGTATCTAGAGATGTTAGTTTCTAGCATGTCAAAAGCAAAAAAAAGGAAAGAAGACACCCCACCCCCTTCTTTCCAATATTCATAAAGAAGACACCCCACCCTCTTCTTGCCAATATTCATGCATACTGAATTACACTACATCTCAGTTTGATAGAAAAATTTCCCCTGCATCCCTAATTATAGCAATCACTCCACTTCCCAAAAAGTATCCCCTTCATAAAAACATATCCATTTGTTTACCATTAAAAAATAATATAGTTTAATTATTAAAATAATCAAATTATTATAAAAGTAATTATATTAAAACTATCTAGAAATTAATTATTTTCATATTGTATTTTTTTAAAAGAAAATTAGTTTAGTTCAATTTATCAAATTTCAAAAGATATTAGTATTAATTGATTTTATATTATAAAAATAGATTTCAAGAAATATATTTTAATTTATCAAAGGCAAATGAAAATTAATATAACCAAAAATTAATCTTAAAAAATATAGTTTGAATGTATAGATAAATTTATTTAACAAAAAAATAATCTTCAAAAAATTAGCATACTTGAATTTATTAATATCAAGAATTAACAAGGTTTGTATTGCATAAACAAATTGAATAATTAACCTATATAATTTAAATTACATAGAATATTTAAGAAATTAGTATAGGGGAATTTATTAGCATTTGGACTTAGTTAAATTTATATTACAAATGTCAATAGAATAGTTAAGTTAAAAGTAATTTTAATTTTCTCCTGTCCTTTCCATCTCCCACAAATAATCTTGAAAATTAGAAAAGTTAAAAAATTGCATTTAACTTTTAGAAAAAAAATTAAATATAATGTAATAAAGAAGAGGCCTATAGTTCCTTGACAGGAACCAATAAAAATAGCTAACTCTTGTGCTTCCAATAGAAATAAATTGCTTTATTTAAACTCGGTTCTTTTTGTTACATAATTTGATCATAAAATATAATACAGCCTATATTTTTATAGACCACACTACTCTAATCGTAACCCTATACCTGGCTTCCCCTGTCAACATACCCATTACAACATTGAATGATGCCAGTGCCTGGTTTATCCCTGGAAACTGGATATTGCCAAGCAATGTCCTGACAATTAAAAAGTAGTTTGGGAAGAACATTTGGATCTATTTATCGATATCTGGAGTGTGCTAGCTAATGCTGCATAACACTTACTGATCAGGGTGGATGTTAGTGTAGATTGTGAGAGGCTGTACGCCTTGAAGTGAGTAAATTCCAAGGATGATCATCTTTGTTGGTGTTTTTGATTCTATAAATATATATTAACAAATCTTCACAAAGCTGAAATATAGGCAGCTTTTGCTTCCCCAGACAACATTCCTCGACCAGGGCCGGATGTCGATGATCAAGTTGTTTAATACATCATTGCTGACAGTCTGCCAACCAACAACAAAAGTGGCGCTTGTAGTTTCCAAATCAAGTCTACAAGTAGTCTGCTCATCTGGAAACCTCTGGTACTGAGAAACCTCGATTCCTTTGACATGCTTAATTGCAGTCACTAAATAAGGCCTCAAGAATTCCCATATCTTGTAAAGGCTGTGAGTAACTTGGAGCACCTAAATCATCATTCTGGTGCAGCCAGAAGTCTTCACAAGACGAAGCATTTGCATTGACATCAATTATTTCCTCAATGTTTGGACTCCCCATTTCCATATGACACCAATCACAAATCTTCCCAAAACCTGGATATGGGACCTCTTCGATCTTAATAAAGCTCAGGTTGTCTATGCCATCTTCACATTGCTCCAACATAGAATGTGCCATTCCAATTCCACCATGACCCAATTCAAATGCAGACGACCCAGATGAAGAACAAGGTTCAATTTGCTGGATTCTAGCAGCGGGCCCAGATGAAGAACAGGGTCCACTTTGTCGGTCTCTAGCAATGCCCTCTCCTATTGCAGAGAATTCAGGGACATTAGAGCACTGGGCATTAGGGGGATCTTCAAAGAGGGTTGCTTGAAGAGGGGCAGACTTGGGCATCATGGCAGTGTTCTCTTCAATCACAGAGGCAAAACAGGCCAGATTATTCTCACGATTTTCAGAACAGAGATCAATTTGTGGGACTTCAGAGAATTCAGAACCTATAACAGCAGAATCGGGTAAAGTTCCCACAGGAAAAGAAACTGTACCAACCTTATGAATCTCAGGATGGTTGAGCCTAGCACGGGGGCCATAAATCATCCTAGCAGCAGAGTCATAAGCAAGGGCAGCTTCTTCAGCTGTAACAAAGGTACCCAGCCATAGCCTGTCTCCTCTATTGGGCTGCCTGATCTCTGCAACCCATTTCCCCCAAGTTCTTTGTCTAACCCCCCTATAATTACAATGAACATTATCTGGACCCCCTTTCCCCTTCATACACCCCTTCTTCGACCCCTTGGCAGGAGCCTTCTTCACCATTTCAGGGTCACTCTGAGCCCATTTGGCAAGCTTCAAGGCCACACTCATCTTCCTCTTCCCCTTCCTCCCTCTAACAACCATTGTGAGAAACCTCAACCAGATCTCAAGCCAAAAGCAGTAATCTCCACCAATTAAATAGCAGTGAGCATAAAACGAACCACCCAATTGAACAAGAACAGTGTTCTTAAAAAACTGTTTCTTTCTCCCGGGCATAGCTACTCAATTGCTTAGCTCTTAAAACGTGTTCAAAACCCTGTAAGCAAAACAGGTGAGCAAAAACTTGTGGCCCAATGAACAGTGTGTAAAACCCTAAACCCAGAATTTATATTTATAATTAAACCACACACTACGGTAGACTATGAACGTGGTATTTATGTCTTGGGTGACACTCATTGGGAGTGGGACCGCGCGCACTTATTGATCTCGCTTACGTCATTGATGACGGAATAAATTTCCCGCATAAGTAGCTCGAACTTGGAGCGTACAAGGTAAAACCTCGAAACTTCTGGTTTTTATTTATTTGTTTGTTTGTTTGTTTCCAGCAATTTATTATACTTTAAACAAATACAGCTTTAATACTTCACGGAGGATGCGAGGGAAACAAAAGTTGCCGTGGGTTAATATCCGTATTCCGTGGGTTTCATTACTATAGAATTTAATGGATGGGAAGTCTTACCATTTCTTTTTAGTTAATTGACTTTTATTTTTTAAAAATTTATGTTGTTTTAGAACTTGGAGTGTTTAGGTAGTTCAAGTATTATTATTATTATTTTTAATAATGTGTACGTTTTTTAAATAGAATAGTCTTTAAAAATTATTTAGATAAAGAAATAATGCATAAATTATTAAAAAAAATTAAGTTTGGAGAAAAAAGTTCTAAAGGTCAACCAACACTCTTAAAGTAATTAAGCATCAACAATTAAAAGCCCATAAAACCTATATTCAGGTTTGGTGCAATTGAGGATCAATTATTGAGGTGGGTAAGACCTCCTTCACTTTTGGCTCTGCTAGACCAAGGGGGGTTTCCCTAAGATGTTGGATCAATTATTGAAACTGTGATTGAACACTTTCTTACAACAAACTATGCCCTTCGCATAGTGTATCCCAATAGTGGTGTCACAACATACTTATGTGCTAGTTTGGACATGTGCGAGGCTTATGCACCTCTAATAGCAAAAAACTTATCAGTCATGAGATTTAATTAAAAGAATGTATGCCCCCTTACAGTTTGTATATCTCTAAATGATTGAAAGTTATAAAACTATTACCCCAATTGAAAAGAAAACGATTTTTAAATATTTTTGTTTAAGCGTGAGGTGATGAGAAATGGAGTTTAGCAAACTTGTGTTGATTCCAAAAGGGCTACAAAGTCACAATTTCACTCAAACATGTAATATATTATAAATAAAGGTGATACCCTAATCAAGATACCACAAAAGACTATGCATTTCAGAATGTACATGCAAGCTTAACTCTTACTCGTATTCCGTGGGTTTCATTACTATAGAATTTAATGGATGGGAAGTCTTACACCATGGGAAGCATTTCTTTTTAGTTTTTTAAAATTTATGTTGTTTTAGAACTTGGAGTGTTTAGGTAGTTCAAGTATTAATATTTTTTAATAATGTGTACATTTTTTAAATAGAATAATCTTAAAAATTATTTAGATAAAGAAATAATGCATAAATTATTTAAAAATAATAGCTTGGAGAAAAAAGTTTTAAAGGTCAACCACTTAGAATATTACACTCTTAAAGCAATTAAGCATCAACAATTAAAAGCCCATAAAACCTATATTCAGGTTTGGTGCAATTGAGGATCAATTATTGAGGTGGGTAAGACCTTCACTTTTGGCTCTACTAGACCAAGGGGGGTTTCCCTAAGATGTTGGATCAATTATTGAAACTTTGATTGAACACTTCCTTACAACAAACCATGCCCTTCACAATAGTGTATCCCAATAGTGGTGTCACAATATACTTATGTGCTAGTTTGGACATGTGGGAGGCTTATGCACCTCTAATAGCAGAAAACTTATAAGACGTGAGATTTAATTAAAAGAATATATACCCCCTTATAGTTTGTATATCTCTAAATGATTGAAAGTTATAAAACTATTACCCCAACTAAAAAGAAAATGAATTTTAAATATTTTTGTTTAAGCGTGAGGTGATGAGAAATGGAGTTTAGCAAACCTGTTTTGATTCCAAAAGGGCTACAAAGTCACAATTTCACTCAAACATGTAATAGATTATAAATAAAGGTGATACCCTAATCAAGATACCACAAAAGACTATGCATTTCAGAATGTACATGCAAGCTTAACTCTACACATACACTAAAAAAAATCAACAATAGCATAATATTAAGTGGGTCTACTTAGGAATCCATGAGCTTATTTATACATTTTCTTTACTTTATTGAAAAGATACCTTGCAAGGGTTTTAAGACTTTTGGTTGACCAACTAAATAATATATCCAAAAATACATTATAAACAAGGATACACCCAACTAAGGTTGATCATGTCTTTAATCATTCAATATTAAAATTTTACAAGTGCTTATTACAAGTTTGGGATGAACCCAAATCAATACAATACCACAATTCCTTTACCTAGAACTAGAAATTGAAACCTTAGGGATAACTATGAATATCACTCCTTTGTTAGTTTTGCAACTACTCTTTTTGTTTCTCCTCTCTTTTTCCTTTGACCATTTTCAAAATATATCTTTTAGCACCATTTAGAGATCTTGGGGAAAGAACCATGGTTGACGTCTATAATTGTACAAGCCTCCCATATCTACTTGCATCACCTTCACATGGCCATATAATTGAAGCCATGCCCCTTACACCATCAATCATATGCTTTTGTACACTATGCATGTCTTAGAGGGGCCCAAAGGTACCAAGATGCCTATAAGAGTCCTTACTTGTCAAATCATATTCATTTTGAGGCCATTAATGTCATATCGAGTTGTACAAGAAGGTAAGTAGGGCTTTTTGTTCAAATAGTGGAGTTTTGAGACTTTGCATGCCAAAAGAGATGACAAAAAAATACCCTAAAATTTCAACAAACGTGACTATATGAGAAACTCTGAAACCCTAAAATTTTGTAAAGTGGAATTTCTGGAAGGAAAGTTGGTAGTTGAGGAAAGGATGAATGAATGACCAAACATAAAATCTTGAATTTCAAGGAAAATGGGCTTAGAGGAGAAAATCAAACTTGTTGAGGAAGGCATCCCAAGGATGATAGGTCTGACAAGCATGATGATATGAAAAAAATTGAAATCCCAAAATTTTACAAAGTGGGATTTCAGGAAGGAAAGTTGGCAGTTGAGGAAAGGATGCATGGATGACCAAACTTAGAACCTTGGATTTCAAGGAAAATAGGATTAGAGGGGGCAATTAGACTTTTTGGGGAAGGCATGCCAGGGATGACAAATTTGACAAGTATGATGGTATGAGAAACTTTGAAACCTCAAAATTTGTAGTCTCCTGAAGAAAAGCCAAATTACAAGGCATTGACCACTAAAGCACCCTACAACAAATATTACTAAGGATATTTGATAAACCCACTTTGGATGAATACTTTTGTACAATTTCTCAACATAGGGGACCCAATTGAAGACTTCTCATATCGATTATTAACAAATGGTGGATAGGATCAAATACACAACTTATGGAGCGTGATAAAGAAAAAATTACACATAAAATTGGGTGCCAACATTGGCTCTAGTTGGGGATGTGTGTCCCATGTAGGTACAATGAGAATCCAGATCTCTAGGAGCATACCGAAATTGGGAAACAATAGGGACCAAGACTAGCTCACACTTCATCATGACAAATAAGGGTCATGACTACACAATGACAATAATATGTACAAGACAACATGAAGAAACACAACATAAGAAAACACATATCATAAAAGTTTTGAGAACCTTTCCCTCAAGAGAAATAGTGCTTAAGGTGTTGACCATGAATTGGTAGCTCCATGAAATCTCCACCAAGGCTCCTAAGGTAGAACGTTTCTTGATTGCATCCTTTAGCAATTTGGTAAGGCCCAACCTAGAAGGCATCAAAATTTTCATGTTTACCCTTGTCTTCTAATTTGGAATTCTACATGAGGATAAGATCTCCAATCTAAAACTCCCTCTTTATAGCCCTCTTATCAAATAGGTACTTCATATTTTTATACCTCAACAAACTCCTATCTTGGGAAACCCTTCTTTTCTCCTCCAATTCAATCAACTCATGTATTCTTTGGGAAATAGCACTTTCCTCTTCCCCTTCAATTTTTTGTAGTAATTTGTAGACTAGTAATTCAAGGTTGATTGGCAATTTTCAGGCCTATGAGCATTACAAACCATGAGTACATTTTACCTCGTGGAATACAATGAGGATCATTAGATTATGTTTTAAATCAATGGTGGTTTACAATTCCTGAGAGGAACAAATTTTAGCTGAAATCACATATTTTTAGAAAATATAATGATTTAAGCCTTAAAAAGTTCCATTTTAAGGATTCCAATTGAAGAGGGTTTGATCAAATCACCTTAGATCAAACTCCCTTGGATAGAACCTCGCTAGTTTTAAACCATACCTATAAATGCCTCTCCTTACCTATCAAAATGCTGATAAAAAATCACTTTAGATTTAGCTTTTGGGGGATCAAATGAATTCATTTAAAATTTATTTCAAATGATTATGGTATTCCTTAGAACAAGCTATCCAATGAATATAATTTTAATATGTTTTGGTTTTGTTATGTATTTGTTTTTTAAGTTTTATTAAACATAGGTTTTTCATCGAAAATGAATTTCTTTGTTATTCACATGTGGAAAAATAGAAGATTATCAAAAAAAAAATTTGAAAAATATGAGTGCACCAAATATTGAAGTCCTTGATCCAACAAAAACATTAAATTAAATTTTGACAATACAAAAAAAGTTATGCGTTATACGGTCGCTCTGTGTTTGAATTGTAATTCGTTTCACTTTGAAACTTGATTAAGGAAAAAATATTCAATAAAAAACTATCTAACCAAGTGGAAGCACTAGATATCAGAGTTAAAATCTAAATTTGAAAGAATTAGAATTTTATCCTTCATGGAAAAAATTGTGTTATCTGTGCCACTTTTAAAATGTTGTTTTCGAAAAAAAAATTTTCGTGGGAGATGGAAAAAGAAGTGCAATTTTATTCCAAAAAATTTTGAAAAAATATTTTTAGAATCTACAAACAAAATTTGATGAGACTCTAGTTTGCACCATCTTCAAATTCCTCACAGTTTAGCCACTATAGGTGCCCGAATGTGAAGATTTAGTTAAAAATAATAATTTCAGTGTCCAGTTTGGCCAAAAATTGTAAACCACTATTATGGGATCACCCTCCCCAAAGTAATTAATAATTATGATATATTATTGGTGAATTAATTTAGATTTCTACTATAACTTATAAAGTTTAAGCAAATCTAATCCAATTATGTATCAAATATTGTGGAAAATTTTTGAGTTAAAAAGTTTAATAAAATAAACACTCTAGAAATTTAAATAAGACTAAAAGAAATTTTTATAAAAATGTGGCATTTTAAGTCACCTAACAACTTCAACTATTAGCTAAATTTTGATTCCCAGATTTTAACTATTCACTAATTGGCGTGAATATTCATGACTAAAAAATTACTAATATTAATTCAAATGGACTCTTCCCAATGGCCTTCTTGTAAGTTACCCTATCTTCCCAGACAACAAAATTTAACTTATCATCCCATCTTTTCTTGTTTACATCTCAATTTTTTTGATGATGTTCATGACATTCATTTGTTGCTATATTCAACTTGTCAATTTCCCTGTGGATGATAAGGAGATGAATGTGTTAAGGAGATCACATATTGTGAGAACATATCAACAAATTCTCAAGATCTAAAACACATTGTATTGTTAGCAACAATTTTTTATGGCACACGAAACCTGGTGATTATGTTATTGAAAAGAAATCAATCACCAAATTTGACTTTGCATTCCATGTAGGGATTTCCTTCACCCATTTTTTAAAAAAGTCAATAGAAATCAATATTCACTTGTATCCATTTCTATACTTTTATATTATTTCCCCTATGAAATTTATGCCCCATTGTAGGAATGAAGCCTCTACTAAAGTGGTAGTAAGTGTAAGGAAGCTACGGTAGCGAAAAAAATTCCTACACTAATATTGAGAGGAGGGTTAAACAAAAAAATTAGATCTTTACAACTATTACAAAAACCAACATAAATATCATTCATGCCACAATAGAATGATTTACATTGGGAAAACCCTTTTAGGAGAAAACCCCACACTTTAAATTCATCCAATATATTATTTCGGAAATCAACATAATTATAATATACTTGTAGATCAAGCTCTCTCAAGAGTATCACCAACTAGAGATCTAGAGGCAACTCAACATATATAAGATGACACTCAACCTCCATCTCAAGCACCTAATATATAGGAGATACAATACATGAAATAGTTAAACAATATTTATAGAACCATGAGTTGAAACCAACCAAAATATAGCACCCAACTTATCCCTAATCAAATATGACCTATGATGTGTCAAAATACACATCAAAAAGTGTAACTCCCTCTTACATCTCTTTTTTATGTGCAACATGTTTTCACATTTCTCAATTTGAGAGACCCAACTTCTAGAGGCCATACCTTTTGATTTAAGAGTTTGATAGATGGATTGTTTGAATTATTGAAAATATCATGAAGTAATATATTAAGTTATAAACCTCTTCATTGGTTATGACCACTTTCAGGCCCATAAAAAACCTCTAAGTACCTCAAAATTAACTTTTTGAAACTTTAAAAAATGAAAACTTTAATACCTTGAAAATAATGCATGATTTTGGGTTGAAACTTTACATGCAGGTTTATTTCTATATTCAATAGCTTTTAAAAAAAAATTTAGATCCATCCATGCTCAAATTTAAACTTCCTATAAATAGTAACATTTTTTAGTTGCAAGGTTCAGACACATTTTTCCTAACAGTAAGGAGAAGTGCACCTAAAAATATCAACTAACCAAAAATATTTGGAAAACATCACACCCTTTTACAAACTTGGCCACATCCCTAAATAATGTTGGCCACTAATGACCCATTCTCAAAATATTATGAGTAGTGGTTTTTGACATATAATTCCCACCACACAATACTTGGTGGCATTTCTTAATGAATCTTATAGATTTCTCTTCATCTAAACATCTTACGAGGACACCATCAAGGTTTCTCCACATTAACTATCACTCGAGCAACACATACCTTTGAGATTCAAGTTTTAACACCTTTTTCTTGCCATTCAAATCAGGAAGAGAATTTAGGTTTTATAAATAAAATACAATGTCCTTATACCAAGGAAAATCCTTCAACTGACATATAATAAAGGGGGTTCAAAGTTCACCTAATGAATTTCAGCAACATCCAAAATTTCTTTAGCCATTATTTTTTCTAGGCCTTGACCTCTAACCAACTTGGTTGTCTACACCTCCATGTCATACTATTGGATCTTGTTGATCCATCTACACTTTTTACTTGATGCCTCCTGCTACACAAATATATATCTAAAATTTGTATGTGGCACAAAGGGTGTCATCTTGTATCCTACAAGATAAGGTCTAAAATTATTGACAACCTTAACAAGAGAATATATATGTTTTTCCATTATAGAATACTTCAATTGAACATCTTGTAGGGACTTTCTGAAGAAAGCTATTAGTTGTTCATATCCCTCATTATTCTTCTATATAAAAATAACAACAATAGTATAAAATGATGCAAAGGAAAATAATTAGAAAGTCTTAAAGTAATTAGGGCCTGCTAGCACATGTGCCTTCTTAAGTGCATCTTTAATTTCTAAGAAGGAACCACTTAATTCCTTATCCCAACTTGATGGTTTTCCCTTCCTTAAAACCTTGGAAATTGCCTTTGTCTTCTCAACAGAGTTAGGAACAAACATACTAATAAAATTTATCTTCCCAAAGAATAATTGGTCTACTTTGATTGTTTTGGGTTTAGGGATACTTGGTCAATTTTTTTGAAATGTTTTAGATCAATCCTCATCCCCTCCTTAGACACAATATGTCCAAGGGTCTCGCCTTCTTCCACACCAAAAATATATTTTTTAAGATTCAAGGCTACCTAATATTTTAAACACCTTTGAAAGATTAACTACAAATGTTTTTTAGTGAAATATAGTAAGATCATCTTGGTAAAAAACCATAATTTAATTTATAAGGCTTACAAAGGAGACATCTATTTGTCTTTGAAATGTGGCCTCAAAATTCTTTAAATTCTATGAAATCCAAACATATACAAATATTCCCCATGGTATGGTGAGGGCTATTTTATGTTTCTTAGAGTCTTTGAACACGACTTGTTTGTAACCTAAGAATCCATCCATCATAGACATCAACTATAACCAAGTTACTTGTTGCAATAAATGGTCCTTACTAGGTAGCAAATAATTATCCTTGATGAAATTGATATTTAAATTTCTAAAACCCATGCACAACCTAATATCCTCATTCTTCTTTCTAATTGGAACAAGGTTTGATATTCACTCTAAATGTCTAGCTAGTTTAATAATGCCTCTATCTTTTAGCTTCATCAATTATTTATGCATTAGCTAATAATTAATTAATTTTTAATTGATTATTAGTCTAATTTATTCTCATGCACTTAAGCTAAACTTACCTGAGTTCTTTATTTAGTTAACTAAGTGCTTTCTATGTTAACTAAAGTGAGCTATTATTAGATCATCATGTCTCATCGCATATGATGTTGACACTTGTCTTGATCTAATCCCTTTACCATTTAGGGTTGCTCCTATATAGCACTCAAACCTCATTGTACTTATCACTTGAGCTTTCATATCTTTTGATAGTCTCTTGCTTCTGTAGATTTTTCTTTTTTGAGGAATATTACATATATTGTTTGTAGATCTCTTGCGTGGAAGGTGTCTTTGTTCATTGTTTGATCCCGTGACTCACGGTTTTCAACAATTCTAACAAAGAGTAGGGTTGACAAGATGTTGTTTCTATCTAAATGGATTTGTAACAGGATATAATAGAATGGTGTGTTGGAACAAGTCTTCCCTATAAGCCTTTAGGTCATCATCAGACCAAGAAAAACATTTTTTGTACCTTTTTGTAATGCTATCAATATTTTCTTCATTGATGGTTTTAATATTTTACCAATGCAGATAATCTTAGGAGTTGATTATGTTCCTATATTCACACCTTTTACATGTTCTTCATTAACATAATTATTTCTTGTTTTATAACAATCAACATTGTCAAACATTCTTTCTAAAGCAACAAGTCCTCTTGGAATAATATCTTTTTTGGGTTCAATAATTTCATTTCCATAAAGAGTATCCTTACCTTCTTCATCCGTCTTCAACATGGGTTGTTTTAGTCAATGAGTTGGATCTCCAATTGAATAATGCAATTAAAGAAGTCATATATATGTTAATCATAATTGAAGACCTACCAATTGTAAATGGTGTCTAGAATACTAGGTCTAGTAAGAATTTTAAGATCATACCTGCATTGAGGGGAGGTAAAGGAAGCATCAAATATTGAGGCTAATAAATCAAGGACATAAAATATTATATTATTATCTCTCTCAACCCATTTGATGTTGAATGCAACAAACAACTCAATAGTACCCCACATAATATTCTTAAAAATTCTTAATATTTTTTTATTTTGAAACATATGTTCCCCTAATTTGAGGCCCCACAAGTTTTGAATCACCATACACTTTAATGCATTTGATCCCATGCTTAGAATTTGTTGGAAATATGTGTTTTTCATTAATGTCAACCTAATATGGGGTGTCATTGATGTGATTGATGTTTGGTGTATATGATAAAGTATGTACAAGCTTCAAAGATAGTTGTTATGATGTGATATCAATTGGTGCAAGTATGTTGAGTTGTATAAGGAAGAATAATGTTCAATATAGTAACTAGGTATGGTGTGGAGGATGATACGCATGTCCTGATGAGTCTACAAAATGTCTACATTGATATCATTTCAGTTTGATATATCACACACTGAAATAAGGTGCAAAAGTTTCACTAAAGCATCACTGTGTAGAATCTAAGGCAGTCATATTTTTCTAGTCTGCATCCTTCCACTGAGCAAGATTCAATCTTGCGGTTTAGATTGTTGGTGTGAATAAATGTCTTGTACCTAGTTAATTCATTCACTAGGTAATTAGGAGACTTATTCACATGATTAAGTTTACTTAGGATATAAGATTCTTCTAGAAGTCGTATCTAGAACTTATCTTATCTTTGCATCATTTCCTAGGTAGTTAGTTGTCACATGTTATAGGATTAAGACACATGTCACAATCATGTCCAATTCTATTTCTCACCTTTCCTATATAAGGAAGGCATCATATGTACTTTTCCATATACAGTTTGGCATTCTTGCATCTTAATGATAGCATGATATTTATGCCATTTCTCTTTTGTGGAAGTTATTTTGTCTTGCAAGTGATCATGGGGTGTTTGAGGAGTTCACCATAAACTCCTACATGGTATCAGAGCTTTAGTGCTACAAACTTCTTCTCATATCTGAGGGACCAATCTTAGCATGAAAGTTTTGTTGGGTACAACTTGGGGTTTTGAGAACCTCGCCATTAAATCTAAGGCGTTAGAGAAAGTTATGATCAACTTTCGTTTCGTCAAAATCTGACATATTTTGTCAAATCTGCAAGGTTCTAATGCAAGCCGTTTTTATTGGAGCTATTTTCATTTTTACAAGTTAGAAATCCTGTTTCCACTCATTCGTAAGAAAACGATTTCTGGGTTTTGTAGCTAGGGCTGAAATATCATCTGGGTATCTTTTAGATTTTGCATATATTGAGCAGAGCTTGTAGAAATGACTGTCAAATAACCCAACACAATTATTTTTCCTTCAAGTGAAGTTTACTTCTTCTTTTTTTAATAAATTGCATGTTTTGCTTGCTAGATTGAAAAAATATTTTTGGGTTTCATTCTTGGCATCAAAATATTTCTAGGTTTTTGATATTTTGTACACATAGTGAATAGATTAATTAGAAATCAAATCAAAAGTAAACATTTTTTTGCTAGAAAACCTGTTTCCTACAGGTTAAATTCAACTTTTTTCAAAAATTCATAACTTGAGCATACGACATCCATTTTTCAAAAATTTTATATCATCAGAATGTTGATTCTGTCATCTACATAGATCATGGAGGCAAATGTGAACATTCATCAATGCATGCACTATTTACTTTTTTTGTGTGCATTAGGTTTACATTTTCTTTGGACTTCATTTTAGTTCCAAATCATTTTTCAATCAATTGTTGCTTCATAGATTCCAAATTTGTGCCAATTTGCAAGTTTTCCAGTGTTCCTTGGCATTGGGGTTTTTGTTGCTTTATTATGATTCTGACCTGAGTCCTTGAGTGACTCTAATATGGTTTCTATCAAACAAAATTATTTTTCCTTTGCTTGCCGAATTGAGGATTCCAATGTTACTCCACAAGTGTGCTTCCAGTGCTTCTTTTGCAGCAGATTATCTTATCATGGGGGGTTGTATGATCTCTCTTGTCATCCTTTGTGTGGATGGATATTGATTGGATTTGTGATGGATATCATTCTTGTTTTCTCTTTTTTGGGGAGGATTTTTTTCCCACTGGGTTTTCTCCTTTTCTCGATTTATGAGAGATTAGTTGCATTTGCATTTGTACATGGGTATCTAACAGGTTGTCGTAGCTGAGACCCATTCTTGCATCTTTGCGTCATTTGCATAATAATCTTCTCCCTAAGTTACACTTAAGGGGGGGTGTTGGTGTGAATAAATATCTTGTACCTAGTTAATTCATTCACTGGGTAATTAGGAGACTTATTCACATGATTAAGTTTACTTAGGATATAAGATTCTTCTAGAAGTCTTATCTAGAACTTATCTTTGCATCATTTCCTAGGTAGTTAATTAGTTTTCAAATGTTATAAGATTAAGAAACTATCAAAATCATGTTCAATCCTATTCCCCACCTTTCCTATATAAGGAAAGCATCATATGTACTTTTCCATATTCAGTTTGGCATTCTTGCATCTTAATGATAACATAATATTTTTGCCATTTCTCTTTTGTGGAAGTTATTTTGTCTTGCAGGTGATCCTAGGGTGTTTGAGGAGATAACCATAAACTCCTACATAGATGATATGTTGTTCAAGCTATGGAGGTTCTGTTTCCAACAAATCAAGTCATCACAACTTCTGCAATGCGAGTTATAAGTAACAGTATTTTGGTTTGTGCTTTGATAGTTTAATGTGTTGGCATTGGTGTATTTAGAGACTTTGAATTCCTTTGGAAGCAAAGTATTGGCCTTGTGGTTTTTTAGAAATGATCAATAATGTCAAATGCACACTATTGTGTAGCCTCAGGTGTTTTGGTATTTCATAAGATCATTTTTGAATAACAGTATGTTACAATTTGTCTAGAATGCTCTGTTCTATATATTTAGTGGGCTTCTCTTGTGCCAACATATGATGAACAATTTCTTTAGGAGAAGGTTGAGGATATATTTTGCATGGACTAAAATCCTTACATCTTAATTCGCATGATGGTTTTGATCTCTCCCCAGTGATGTAAAGTTGTACAGATGACAATTTTGGTGGAGTTGTTCATATTTGGGTCAATAGACATGTTTCCTCCATCAGCGGTTGGTCCTAATTAAATAATTTTGTTTTGGAGGATGTGTTATGATGTGTTTTGGTCCTATAGTGTAGTGTGTTAATCCACAATTGTTTTCTTGCAATACTATGTGTGTTTGGAGCCGACTAGTGTGATACCATGTGTTTCCTCTAAAAGGTTATATTGGAGCCAACCTAATTGAGGTTTTGTGTTGTTGCAAATGATATATATATATATATAGAAGATAAAATTTATTTATGAAGGTTTTATTAGTTTAGAGAGGTGTGATAGAGCAATGTTTTGAAAATGAAGTGTGTGAAGTTTGTGTGAAGGGTTAATTGTACCAAAAAGGGACTCAACATCAACATAAGTTGGATGCTTCTTCATAGTAGTTCATACTTGTATTTCTCATTATAATATTCATGTATCCTACTCTGTGATAATGAATCTCATCAAGTCCTTTGTATCTTTCCCTAAGGTTATACACCTTAGTCTGTAATTCCATAGGTAGCAAGCCTTGAACAACATTGTAATTCTTGTTAACAGTGAGCTACATATATTGTGAGTTAATCATCACTGTGGTTTTTCCCTCATTGGGTTTTCCACGTAAAAATATTGGTGTCTTTTTCTGTTGCATGATTTTATTTCTTCTCTTCTTTCAATTTATAATTAGATGTTTAATCTCCTAATGGGAAAATTTAATTTTAATATATGATGATTCACCACCCCCTCTCTCAACATTGCATTGTGTTCAAAAATTGGTATCAAAGCCAAGTACCTTTGAGAAGCTTAACAACTGAGGTAGATCCTGCACTTGAACACATGGGGTTAGTAGTGAAGATCAGTGATATGTTCATTCCAAAACTAGATCTAGAAGCAATGGAACTAGAAGGATGGGACATCAATCCAGATGATTGTGAAGGAGAACTCAAACACGATTTTCTCTTGAAGATCTAGATGAAGCAAGATTAAAAAATATCAAGTATGAGTGTGTGTTGGAAAAATAAAAAGAGAAAATTACCAAATTGAAGGAAAAAGCTAAAAAATCAAAAAGAAGAGATTGAAAAAACTAAAAGCTCAAATAGAAGGAGGAAATGGATGTGAGATTAAAATCAAAGAAGATGAAGTTGTGATCTTTGATTTGAGAGTTAAGGTTGCAGGAGGCAAGATGATTGAAGATTGTTTGAACACCAAGCAAAATGATAAGAATGTTAAATGTTCAAAGCTAGAGGAAGAGATTGTATCTCTAAGAAAAGAACTTGAAAAAGCAAAAGAGCTAATTGATAAGGGTATAAAACTAAAAAGAGGATCTAAAATTCTTAATGAATTAATTAACTCTCAAAAACCATCAAAAAATAAATCCAGTCTTGGATTTGAAAAGGAAAAAAGTCTTATATCTAGTGCCCCTACAAATTTGTATGATAACTTAAAAACATAAGGGAAGTCTGAAACAAGGTAGGAGAAAGCCTGCACTGAAAATCCTAAGGAGACATCCTCCGAAGATGCAAAGATAAATCATGACAACAAGAAAGAAAATGGATTTATTCCTGTTTGGAAAAAGGAGAACCTTAGAGTTCCTAATCCTAAAGAAATTGCTCCTACCAAGTTCAATGCTAACTGTTATGCTTTTAACAAGTTTGGCCATAAGGCAATTGAATGTAGAAGCGAGTCAGAACTCTTTCAGACCTTCAATGTTACATCCCACCCTAGATGCTTAAAAAACACCTTTTACTTTATTGCAATTATGACAAATGAATGATCCAAATTTTGATTTAATAATGCATGGCATGATGAGATCTTCTGTGATGGAGTTCTGTTTGACCAATGAGAATTATGCCATTATGATATGAGCTATGATTTATTTCAGAAGGAATAAATTGTGTTTTGGTGTCCTAGAAAAGAAAAGTTTATTTTTAGTAAATGCATAGATAAAGAATATGCAATGGAGATTTTATGATATTTAGATGTCAGACTAATTTCCATTTGTTCGGAGTTTGATGTAGGGTAGCACATACAACAATCTCCAGAGGAGGGAAAGTATCATATGAGTAGAGAGGTAGTGTTGGAATGCTCTAGAATTGTCATCTGAGCTAGGGTTAGGTCAAAAGGGATCTAGGAACCCTAGAGGAGTGTAATAGGATTCCTGTGTTGAGGTAAGTCTTTTGTGTGACTTTTTGGGTGTGGTTTTGTCGTAAGTGGTTTTAGGGTTTCAAAAAATAATTTCCCTACCTTCTTACTACCAAAGAAATTAAACCAAGAAGACATATATGCACATGCAGGAGGAACTTGCATACACCACTGCAGGTATACACATATGGATACATGAACATGATGGTAGGCGAATTTACGAGCCTGGGATCATGCATATGCGCATACACGTATTGATGTATACAGGCCTGAATGTTTGCATGGATGAATGTTCAGTTTAATTTATTCCCTTCCTGATGGAACCTTATTTTGCATATAAAATCGTTGGTAGGGTATTACTACCTTTTGAGTTTGATGATTGTGCCAGTTGGCCTTACTAAATATAAAAACTGCCATTATTAATATTCCTTCAAGCAAAAAATAACAATGATGCATGATATCGCCTGGAGGCATTAAAGTAAATGGTTGAATACCTCCTTAGGGTTGAAAGACCAATGTTTAAATATATAAGTGTTTAAGTGATTATATTATAAAGTGAATATTTAATTAAAAAAATTAAAAGAGGAAATTATTTTGGTTACCGCCAAATTTATTGTGGGAAAGATTTAAATATATAGTATGCATATTGATAACCCACACATTGAAATGTTGAAGTGGGGCCACCTTGAGATGGCGAGTGAGTTATATTTTTTATGGATTTTATTTTAAATCATCATTGCCACATTCTTGGACGTTGGCTAAATTTTAGCAAGACAGTTCCTAATATTTAGTTTTATTGGAGGCATGGAAGTGAAGGAAATCAGGCATAGATTTACCCATCTTCATTAAAAATCATTCCGTGGATTTCATTGTTTGAATTATTTCTAGTCGATCTCCTTAATGTGGTGGAAGTTGAGAAAATCACAGAGGAGGTTATGGTAACTACCTTGAAACCATTCGAGGGGAAGTAGTTATTTTTCTTTGGGCAAAGAAGACATTTTTTTTTGCAGACTAGAGAAGGACAGGAGATTCGTTGGTTTGTGTTGGGAGGAGGAAAATTATAGAGGCAAATTTTGGTGGAGCTATCTTAAGCTTGAAATTCTTAAGATAAAGGAAGAAGGACAGAGATGTCTACAGCAAGACCTGGTTCTGAGCTGAAGAAATACTAGAAGTTTTGCTTCTAGTTGGCTCATTTTCAGGTTTATCAAGTCTTAGAAACTTAATACTAGGCACGTATTATTCCTTGAGTAATTTATTTTATGGAATATTAGTGCTTTCTTGAAGCAAGAAAAGTCCCTAAGAATATTACATCATGTGCTTTCTTCTCTTAAATCGATATAAGAGTTTCTTGGAACAAGGAAGGCCATGAAAATATTGCAGCATGTGTTACATTTTCTTAAATAGATACAATTGTACTTGTTTGAATATGTTATGTACAGTATGCCTGAATTTGCAAGATTGGTTATTAGGTCTTGGTAGATGAAATCTTTAGCTACAGATTCTTGACGCTAGACCACCATATTGGTTACTTGAAAATAGCTTATGTGGGCCAAATTTGTAGCTTGTATTTGATTTGCCAATGGTTTTTTTAGCATGAAATTCCAAGAAAACAAGAAGGTTAATAGTAAGCTTAACCAAGAATAGTGATATTGTAAAAGAATGACAATAATTCAAAATATTAGAATGAACATGCAAATGTTTAGACAATGTATGAGAGAGTTTTTCAGTTATAGGAAAAAGAACTGTTTGTTGTTGATGCAGAAGTAAATTTTTGGTTATGTTGTATACTACTAGGTATCTTGTCATGCATGCCATTTAGATGGTCAGAAGGTGTTAAGTGTAATGTGAACTCAAAAAATTTCTAGAGGTTTGAAAAGGTTTCTGTTTTTCCTTCTTGGTTTAAAAACCCTGTTATTTACTCTAATAGAAGTGTAAGTTTTAAGCTGAAACTTTCAGCCATGAAAGGTTGAAGGGTTTCTTGAAACCCTAGCTGAATGTATAAAGGTCACACATGGTAGGTAGCCAAGAAGAGTATGTTTTCTTGTAAAACCTAATTTACGTCAAGAGAGTTTTCCCTAGGATAGGTGTCCACTGTAAGAGTGAAGGGAAGAGAGAGTTTCTCAGAAGCCCTAGATTAGAAGAGTTTTCCAAGTCGAGTAGGGTGGGTGAGTTTGTACAAAAGTATAAAACTATTGCCACAGTAGGTGTAGGTGCCATTGATTGCACTTTAGTACTCACAGTAACCCAGATACCTAACTAACCAAAGTTGCCAACTTAGTAGGAAGGTATTCTTAGTAGCATGGTAGAGTCAAGTAGGGTTTACCACTAGAGCTCAGATGGAACTTCTTGAGGGTTTCCAACATTAAATTTTGTAATAAGGGAAGGGCCCCTTCTAGTTAGGAAGGTGTGTGGGGGATCGCACGAGTCTGTGGTTGGCGGAAAAGCACTCAGATGATGCTTTCCCTCACATGCAGATGGAAAGTTGAGTCTTGGAAGACGTAGAATCTAGATGAGGACTTCTAATCTCTTACCTTTGTAACTCTTGTTATAGTACTTGAATTTATGAATTTAGTTTTGTTCATGTTCTTTAAGTAGATACTATCTTACTTGTTATTATTGGTAGCAATGGTTGCATCTTACTATGTTTTTTTTTTTTAAAAATGCTCTAGTTGAACGAGACATCTTATTTGTTTTAAGTTCAAAGTAATGTGTATGTTACATGTGGTATTAGAGCACGATTGCACGCTAGGGCCTATGAGTCCATTCCACGGTTATAGATTCATGTTTTGTAAAACTAATGTGAACCATTCTGTGAAGGTCGACTGAAGGAGAACAAGACCTTCGCCCACGCTATGGAAAGGATTCATGATGTAAAGGCTGAAATAAAGTGGTCAGAGAAAGCGGTTGCTAGTGTCCAAGCTGACTTGGATAGGAAATTACCCCCAACCTGCCATATACCTAGTGAGAACAGTTGTAATAACCCGATAAAGAAACAAAGGAAAGACAAGGAGCACCTGCGTGTGGAACCCCCACTTGAAATAATTGTAATAAGTTCTTATGAGTCTAAGGATTACACACCTCTGACACCCTAACTAAAGTGGAATCTTATATATATATGTATGCCAATGTTTCCAATAAATAAAACATTTATGCAAATTTTGTTGAGAAATAAAATTCTTATGTGCATGTTGAATACATCTTGTGCAAAGTAATATAAAATTTACGAATTTAAGTAGAAAAACTTATGCTGTGTTAATTGATGTGTTAATGCAAATGGAAGGGATTTGAACCTTAATCTAATATAAAATTTACCTATAACTTCAGGTAGAAGATAACCTTAAAAGATGCATACGCGCAATAATCCAAAAGGGAGACATGAAGTAGGTTAGACCTCTGGTAACATTGAAAATAAGATAGATCAATTGTTGAAACTCCTTCAAGATACCAAGGCTCGAGTAACCCACTTGGAACTGGAAAGAGCTAGTAAGGAACCCTCAAGGGGAGGTGACACTGAAAGTCGCTATGAGGAATCTATACCAAGTGAACAAGAAGATGAAACTGTGGGGGGGGGGAACTCATAACTCTGGAAAAGACTGGATGACTCTGGAGTTGTCACATGACATGAGAAAAGTGACTCCCAAAAAATTTGATGGGAAAAATTTGGTGATGTTGCTGAGGCATGGTTGGCGGAAATGGAAAAGTATTTTGAGATTAGAGATTACACTGAGGACAAGAAGGCGTTATGGGGAGCTTACCAGTTATCGGGAGAAGCATCCACATGGTGAGCAGCAAGAAGATGGAATTATGAACAAAGTACAGGGAATTGACATGGTTAGAATTTGTGGCCATATTTAGGTAGAGGTGGCTGCCTCAGCTATTCTACGATCAGAAGTTGTCTGAATTTCAAAATTTGACACAGGGAGACCTTTCAATAAACCAATATTGGGAGAAGTTCATCTGTCTCCTAAAGTATGTTCCCCAGTACCATGGGGATGAATGTTTTCGGGTCTGAAAGTTTATATTAGGGCTGAAACCCCAAACTGGGGGATAGGTTGATTTGTTGGGACCAACTTCTATGGATCAAGCATACGAAAAAGCAATCAAGCAAGAATAAAGATTGCAATCCATAGTTGCAGATAGGGGGAAGAAAAAGAAGGATAAGTTATCCACGACTCCTAAATCCTTTAAGACGAAAGGGGACAAACCTAACTTCCAACATAAAAATGATAAAGGTCACTGAGATCAAAAGGGTGGAGGTCAAAGGGATGGGAAAGGTGGGAACAATAAAAAAAATAACAATAAGAAGAGTTAGGATGTTGGGAAACTCACTAAGAGAAGGGGTCTACCTGGAGGATGTTTCATGTGTGGTGGGGACCACTATGAAAACCAGTGCCCCCTTGAAATAGCTGAACCATCCCCTTGAGGAAATCAATTACCATCTCAGCAAGCTGCATTCCAGTAGTGCATACATGTAGCAATTGATAACAGACAAGCTGAATATTAGATAACTCCAATTGAAACTTTAGGTAAGTTGTTTGGAACCCCCGTTTCAATTCTTATTGACACAGGAGCAACTAAATGCTTCGTATCTCCTAGGGTTTTGAACAAGATATATAGAAAGGCTAGTTACATGCAAAATACTTGGTCATTAGAATATGCAAACCGGTCAAAGGCTCAGGTTGAGCAATTTTTATTTGAGGCTCAGATTGATTTACCCAGTTTCTCAACCGAAGTAACCTTTACGTGGTACCCCTAGGTACTTATGATGTAATCCTAGGAATCAATTGGCTATGGAGGCACATAGCCCAAGTAGATTGTTTTTCTAAGACGGTGGAATGTCTAGATGACCTAGGGAATAAGGTGTTCATTCAGGGAATTGTAAGGCCAGTCAAGATAAGGTAGATTTCAGCCATGTAACTAAAAAGGGCCAAGCAAAAGGGTTGTCAGTTATTTGCAGTCAAGATGGAGGAAATAGTAGAGCCAAGTGAAACCTAGGAAATTATTTTCTTTGATGATTTGATGTATTATGAATCCAAAAAAATTGCAATAGGGGATTGTGGGGAAGTTTCAGAGAGAAAAGATTCTGAATGGGATAAGTATCCCTACCTTAGGGATTATGCATATGTCTTCCCTGAAGAATTACTCAGTTTTCCACCCAAAAGGGCTTTTGATTTCACCATTGATATACAAGCGGGGGGCTGAACCAATATCTAAAGCCCCTTATTGTATGACGACTATAGAATTGATGGAGTTAAAATCTCAATTGCGAGAACTTTTTAAAAAAGGTCTAATCTGACCTAGTGTTTTGCCTTGGGGAGCGCTAGTAATCTTTGTTAAAAAGAAGGATGGTACACTTGGGTTATGCATTTGATTATTAGATGCTCAATAAGGTAACCATCAAGAATAGATATCCCTTGCCACACATAAATGATATTTTTAATCAAATGCATGGGGCAACAGTGTTTTCTAAGATTGATATGCGATCAGGCTATCATCAACTAAGACTGAAGGAGGAGGACATCCACAATAAATCCTTTAGAACCAGATATGGACATTATGAATTCACTATATTAACCTTTGGGTTAACAAATTCCCCAGTTGCATTTATGAACTTAATGAACAATGTGTTCAGGGATTGTTTAGACAAGTTTGTGCTGGTGTTTTTAGATGATATTCTGATATACTCCAAGAATAAAGAACACCTTCAACATCTACATTTTGTGCTTCAATGACTAAGAGAAAATAAAATTTATGGTAAATTGTCCAAGTGCTTGTTTTTCCAAAAAGAGGTACAGTACTTAGGGCATATAATATCCGTAGATGGAATTGCAATAGATTCGGCTAAAATTAAGGCCATTTTGGAATGGCCAGAGCTAAAGAATGTGCAAGAGGTCCAAAGTTTCATGGGGTTGGTCGGATACTATAGAAAATTTGTGGCTAATTTCTCCCAAATTGCATGTCCCATCATATCTCTTTAGAGAAAAGGGAAAATATTTGTCTGGATAGATAAGTGTCAGGAAGCTTTTGAAATTTTGAAAGAGAAGCTAACAACAACACCGGTACTACAAGTACCAGACCCAAAAGGACATTTTGTGGTCACCACAGATGCCTCGAGTGAAGGGTTGGGTGGTGTACTCATGCAAGATGGAAGAGTCGTTGCCTATGAATCACAAAAATTGAAAAACTACGAACAAAACTATGCTCCCCATGATCTTGAATTGGCTGCAATAGTGCACACATTGTAAGTTTGAATGCATTACTTGCTGGGAAGACCCTTTGAATTGAGTTATGATCACTGAGGGTTGTAGTACCTATTTACTCAACCAAATTTATGAATGCTCAGAAAAGAAGGCGGCTTGAGCTAATATCGAACTATGATTTTGAAATCAGCTACATTAGAGGGAAAGAGAATCAAGTAGCAGATGCTTTGAGTAGGAGGCATATATCCTACATACTGATGGTTCAAAAAAACCTTTGAAATCAGGTACTTCATTCCTCCAAAGGTGATGAATACTATAAATAGGTTAAACAAGCCTTATTAAAAGATCCTCAAGATCACAGATATGACGGTTTCCAGTTCGATACTGATGGGATGCTTAGGTACAAGGGAAGGATGTATATTCTAGACTTAGGGGAGCTAAGAAAGTTGGTTCTTCAAGAAGCTCATAATGCACCCTATTTTGGACATCCAGGAGTAACTAAACTTGTGGTAGATATTAGACCATTGTACTTCTGGAAAGGGATGAAAATGGATGTTGCAAAATATGTGGCAGAATGTTTAGAATGCCAAAGAATTAAAGTGGAACATCAACACCCGACATGATTACTTTATCCACACAAAATTCCCGAGTGGAAGTGGTAAGTAATTAGCATGAAATTTGTGCAGGGGCTTCCAATGTCCAGAAATAGGCACAACACAATTTTGGTGGTACTAGATAAGCTTTCTAAGGTAGCACATTTTATTCCAGGGAACCTAACAGATGGGGCACCCATTATAGCAAGGAAATTGGTGCAAGAAATATTCAGGTTGCACGGGGTTCTAGAAAAGATTATTTCTAACAGGGATGCCAGAATGACCTCCAGATTTTGGAAAACACTTTTCACATCCCTTGGAACCCAACTAAATATAAGCTTGGCATATCACCCAGAGACAGATGGTTAGACGGAAAGGGTGAACCAAGCACTAGAAGACCTTTTAAGATTTTACTGCATGGATCAATAGTACAAGTGGGAAGATTATCTTCTGCTTGTCGAATTTTCTTAGAATAATACATATCATTTTTCCATTAAGATGACACCATTTGAGGCATTATACAGGCACACATGTCACACTCTTATAAGTTGGGATAGGCTAGAAGATAGGATTAGCCTTGGCCCCGAAATGCTCTCAGAGATGGAAGAACTAATCAAGATGATTAGGAAAAGATTGGTAGAAGCCAATGACAGAAAAAAGAGTTATGCAGATGCCAAAAGAACTCCTAGATGGTTTTCAATTGGAGACAAGGTTTTGTTAAGAGTCAAACCTCAGAAAAATGCCATTAGATTTGGAAATTCTACAAAGTTAGCACCGCGTTATGTTGGACCATTTGAGGTTTTGGAGGAAATTAATCCAGTGGCCTATCAAATTGCTCTATTTCTAGTCTTGTCTAGAATGCACAATATCTTTCATGTTTCATACTTAAAGAAATATATTCTTGGCAGTAATCATGTGATTGATTGGAATGCCTTACAGGTGCAGGATCTAGGAGTGGTAACGATAAAGCCCATCAGGGTGTTCAAGATGCATAAGATTTGTCTGCTCAACCATGAAGTTACTCAATGCAAGGTCCAATGGGACCAATACACCAAGGATGGTGCCACCTGGGAAGATTTCCAAGATATTAAGCAAATATTTCCTCATCTCTTGGAGGATTATGAAATTCCTTTTTAATCTATATACATTAATCTATGATTTTTTTTTAAGAACTTAAACACCATCAAGGACGATCACTCTTAAGGGGGTAGAGATGTTACATCCCACCATAGATGCTTAAAAACACTTTTTACTTTTTTGCAATTGTGACAAATGAATGATCCAAATTTTGATTTAATAATGCATGACATGATGATATCTTTTGTGATTGAGTTCTGTTTGACCAATGAGAATTATGCCATTATGATATGAGCTATGATCTATTTCAGAAGGAATAAATTGTGTTTTGGTGCCCTAGAAAAGAAATGTTTAGTTTTAGTAAATGCATAGATAGAGAATATGCAATGGAGATTTTATGATATTTAGATGTCAGACTAATTTCCATTTGTTGGAGTTTGATGCAAGGTAGCACATACCGCAATCTCCAGAGGAGGGAAAGTATCATCTGAGTAGAGAGGTAGTGTTGGAATGCTCTAGAATTTCCATCTAAGTTGGGGTTAGGTCAAAAGGGATCTAGGAACCCTAGAGGAGTGTAATAGGAGTCTTGTGTTGAGGTAAGTCTTTTGTGTGACTTTTTGGATGTGGTTTTGTTGTAAGTGGTTTTAGGGTTTCAAAAACCAATTTCCCTACCTTCTTACTACCAAAGAAATTAAACCAAGCAAACATATATGCACATGCAAGAGGAACTTGCATACACCACTGCGGGTATACACATGTGGACGTAGGCGCATGATGGTAGGAAAATTTATGAGCCTGAGATCATGCATATGCATGTATATGCACATACGCATATTGATGTATATAGGCTTGAACATGTGCATGGATGACTGTTCAATTTAATTTATTCCCTTCCCGATGGAACCTTATTTTGCATATGAACTCGTTGGTAGGGTATTACTACCTTTTGAGTTTGATGATTGTGCTAATTGGCTTTACTAAATATATATATTGCCATTATTAATATTCCTTTAGGCAAAGAATAACAATGATGCATGATATTGCCCAAAGGCATTCAATTAAATGGTCGAATACTGCCTTAGGGTTGAAAGACCAATGTTTAAATATATAAGTGTTTAAGTGATTATATTCTAAAGTGAATATTTAATTAAAATAATTAAAAGAGGAAATTATTTTGGTTACCGCCAAATTTATTGTGGGAAATATTTAAATATCTAGTATGCATATTGATAACCCACACATTGAAACGTTGAAGTGGGGCCACCTTGAGTTGGCGAGTGAGTTATTATTTTTATGGATTTTATTTTAAATCATCATTGCCACATTCTTGGACGTTGGCTAAAGTTTAACAAGGTAATTCCTAATATTTAGTTTTATTGGAGGCGTGGAAGTGAAGGAAATCGGGCATAGCTTTACCCGTCTTCATTAAAACTCATTCCTTGGCTTTCATTGTTTGAATTATTTTTGGTTGATCTCCTTAATGTGGTGGAAGTTGAGAAAATCACGGAGGAGGTTATGGAAACTTCCTTGAAACCATTTGATAGGAAGTAGTTATTGTTCTTTGGGAAAAGAAGACAAAAAACAATCACGGACTAGAGAAGGATCGAAGATTCATTGGTTTGTGTTGGGAGGAGGAAAATTATAGAGGCAGATTTTGGTGGAGCTATCTTAGGCTTAAAATTATTATAAAGGAAGAAGGACAAAGACGTCTACAACAAGAGCTAGTTCTAAGCTGAAGAAATACTAGAAGTTTTGCTTCCAGTTGGCTCATTTTCAAGTTTATCAGGTCTCAAAAACTTAATACTAGGCACGTATTATTCCTTGAGTAATTTTTTTTATGGAATATTAGTGCTTTCTTGAAGCAAGAAAAGTCCCTAAGAATGTTATAGCATGTGCTTTCTTCTCTTAAATTGATATAAGAGTTTCTTGGAATAAGGAAGACCATGAAAATATTGTAGCATGTGTTACATTTTCTTAAATAGACACAACTGTACTTGTTTGAATCTATTTTGTACAGTATGTCTAAATTTGAAAGATTGGTTATTAGGTCTTAGTAGACAAAATCTTTAGCTACAAATTCTTGATGGGCCGAATCTATAGCTTTTATTTGATTTTCCAATGTTTTTTTTAGCATGAAATGTCAAGAAAATAAGAAGGTTAACAATAAGCTTAACCAAGAACAGTGATATTGTGAAAGAGTGACAAGAATTCAAAATATTAGAATGAACATGCAAATGTTTAAACAATGTATTTGAGAGTTTTTCAGTTACAGGAAAAATAACTATTTGCTTTCGATGTAGAAGTAAATTTTTGGTTATGTTGTATACTACTAGGTTTCTTTTCATGCATGCCATTTAGATGGTCAAAAGGTGTTAAGTGTAATGTGAACACATAAATTGTCTAGAGGGTTGAAAAGGTTTCCATTTTTACTTTTTGGTTTAAAAACCTTCCTATTTACTCTAATAGAAGTGTAAGTTTTAAGCTGAAACTATCAACCATGAAAGGTTGAAGGGTTTCTTGAAACCCTAGTTTAATGTATAAAGGCCACACATGGCAGGTAGCCAAGAAGAGTGTTTTTTCTTGTAAAACCTAATTTAGGTAAAGAGAGTTTTCCCTAGGATAGGTGTCCATTGTAAGAGTGAAGGGAAGAGAGAAAGTCTCTTGGAAGCCCTAGATTAGAAGAGTTTTCCAAGTCGAGTAGGGTGGGTGAGTTTGTACAAAAGTACAAAACTATGGCCATAGTAGGTGCAAGTGTCACTGAATGCACCTTATTACTCACAGTAACCCAGATACCTAACTAACCAAAGTTTCCAGCTTAGTAGGAAGGTATCCTTAGTAGCATGGTAGATTCAATTAAGTAAGGTTTACCACTAGAGCTCAGATGGCACTTCTTGAGGGTTTCCAACATTACCTTTCGTAAGAAGGGAAGGGCCCCTTCTAGTTAGGAAGGTGTGCGGGGGACCGTAAGAGTTTGTGGTTGGCAGAAAAGCACTCAGATGATGCTTTCCCTCACATGCAGATGGAAAGCCAAGTCTTGGAAGATGCAGAATCCAGATGAGGACTTCTAATCTCTTACCTTTGTAACTCTTGTTATAGTACTTGAATTTATGAATTTAGTTTTGTTCATGTTCTTTAAGTAGATACTATCTTACTTGTTATTATGGAAGCAATGGTTGCATCTTACTATGTTGTTTTTCAAAAAAAAAATGCTCTAGTTGAATGATACATCTTATTTGTTTTAAGTTCAAAGTAATGTGTATGTTACATTCAAGGTACAATTCTATGAACACTCAATCATTTCATGGTCAATGCTATGCTTGCAACAAATTTGGTCACAAGGCTAATGAATGCAA
Organism: Sequoia sempervirens; assembly: GCA_007258455.2. NCBI lineage: Eukaryota > Viridiplantae > Streptophyta > Pinopsida > Cupressales > Cupressaceae > Sequoia > Sequoia sempervirens. The sequence continues at coordinate 194,057 of VDFB02364989.1, forward strand.
AAGTAATATGACAAGCAGTAGTAATGTTATGACCTCTCAATACTTCTATGGTTATTGCTACACATGCAACATGTTTGGTCATAGGGTTGTTGATTGCAGATCTAGTGTGAGAAGAATAAATTTTGCTCCGCAAGCTAGTATCATCTGCTACAATTATAATAAATTAGGACATATTACAATTTTTTGCAAGGGAAAAAGTGTAAGATATTTTGCTCCTTAAAATAATCCTGTCATTAGTCAGCAAAGGATGAAGATGAACAAAGTTTGGCAGAAGAAGGAAGAAAGTGAATTTAAGAATGAATATGTACCTCAGCATGGTGCAAGTGAATCCTTCAATAGCTAAAGATAAAGTATTGACTCAGGGGGAGTTGCAATTATAGATCTTGTCAAACCCTTGAAATACATAAGATGTTGAAGTCTTCAAAATAATGGTGAATAGTGATGTGAGTTTGGTTGGTCATGATTTTGGAGAAAATACACCTTTTGTGGAAGGATCTAGAACAATTATGGATCTTTGTGATATCACATATTGTAAAAGCTACTAAGTGTCAAGAAGAAATTAATGTATTTATTGCGGAGCAACTAGGGTTGATGTGAGGCATATTTAGTTACTTTTTGGATCAAATTACTATTTCAAGTAAGCACAATAGCTAATGAAGTGAAGAATGAAAAATATTGCTTCACTGCTAATGAATACAACACTTGATCAATAAAAGGAAGGGGAAAGTGGTCTCTACTGGTTGTTACATTTAATTCTTTGTAATCAAAACATACCCTCCATTTTCCTCCCTTTTTGGGCATAATCACTAATGGGTACACCCATTGGGTATCAAATATTGGATAAATGAACCCTGCACTAGTAACTTTTATAATTCTTCCTTGACTATGTCACGTACAACTGGGTTCATTCTTCTCTAAGGTTGCCTCATTGGTCTATAGATTCATTAATGTAAATTATGTGATGCATAGGTTGGGATCTATTCCTTTCATGTCATGATATTCCCATGTGAATGTGGTTGTGTGTGCTTGCAACATGGATAATAGTGAAGACTGTTGTTCAGTTGTCAATTGACTGTTAACATTTAGTTTTCTTCCTGATATAATTTCTATGGTCAAGGACGATGTATTAACAGAGACAATATCAAGGCCTACTAAATTGGGACTACAATTATGGAGTATTAATGTATGAAAAATATGAGAAATAGACTCAAATGCATTGACAAGGATTATTTTTTGTAAAGGGTCATACATGCATGTTAGACAGTTGTATTGTTCCAGGTCCCTACCGTAGGAGTTTTGTATAATGTTTGCAAGTATTTCATCTACATCTTGTGTTTCCAACATAGGAATATATTAAATGGTCATTAGTTTTTGCAATGAATATTTGATGATCCTCATCTAGGGTAGGCCATACAGTTTGGTCCAAATTTGTATATGGTTGTGTAGGTGGGTAAAGGACTAGTTTTTTTGTCATATTTCCATTTGAAAAGATCATATTACTAGACCTACAACTGAATGTATTTGAAGTTTCCAACCAAGGTCTCCCTAGGATTAAGAGGTATCCTGCAAGGTTTACTTTAGGTTGTAACACCATAAAGCTTGCAGGTTATTCCTAGTAGTCCAATGTGATAACCAATTATTTTATGATACTCTCTAGTTTAACAGTTGACCTATCTGTTAGTTGTAAAATAGTAGGTGTAGGTCATAGCTCCATTAAATGAAGTTGTTTCATGGTTTCCTTTGTCATCACATTTATGGTTGCTCCTAGGTCAATTAAGGTATTTTTGATGAGAGTTCCATTGATTTGAACATCTACTACATGGCTCCTAGGTCTACATATTTAGGAACAACTATATTTCATAGCATGATGTCAGCTTGAGCTACCCTAGAACATGGATAGTCTGAGGGTCCTTAAATTTCCTTCCTAGCTTCTTATGGCATAAATATCTCACAGTCTTTGTGTAAATTGGTACTTCCTATTTTGCTTGTATGAGAGGTATTTTTATGCAAACATTTTTTAGTTGTCCTAACAGGTCATATCCAGCTTAAGAATGATGCTTTTGTATAGTTATTCTTTAGGGAATGATAGTTCTACACTTATTTTGGTTGGTTTCACCTGATTTTGTTCTAATTCCTTGGGTTGTATGTCTATAGTTTTTGTTGAGGGTTCCTCATCAATCAACTCTATGATGTGAGGAAATGAAGACCCAACTAGCATCTTCTTTGAACGAAGATGAACATCACTCACCTCAACCCCATAGGTTGGGTATTGGATGGCGTCATTAGCATAAGCCAACTAAACATGCTTAATTTTAGGGTTAGGTGTAGGTTGTGCTAGTAGCTAAGGCACTCTTGTCTGTCAAAGTGTAGCCATAGATGGATTTGGCATAATGGTAGGTTGTTGTGGTTGCGGGTAGTTTATGTTTTAGTTTTTCCATTATTGACCTTTGTGCCACTGTGATGGCCATTGGTTTTTCTAGGGTAGCCATTGGGATTTATATTTTGGGGCCTAGTAAGATTGTGGTGGACATATCCATTATTTTTGTTGATTCCAATTGACTGCCTAGGGCATTGGCCATGGTGGATTTTTCACATTAGTCCAAGGATGAGGGTTCCAATTTGAGAAGTTCAAATTACTAACTAGAAATGATATATTGTAGGACAAGGGGTCTTTAGGAATACCTTGTCTTGGTTGCCATGCTTTACATTGAGAAATGTAAAGCACTTGGACTTCTTCATCCTCCAGGGTATGAAATTATAGCTTCGTTTGATTTTCTTTAGAGATTATTTCTAGCTTTTTGCATTTGCAATTGATCCTTTTTTAGTGGCAGTGTGGAAATTTTTTTGTTAGGGTTGCCTCGGCTTCTTCTTGCTTATTTTTGATATGGAGGGTATCCAATTGGGTAGCCAAGTGGCTAATGTGTCCTCCTTCATATTGGATAAGAGATTGCTAAGTTCCACCCTTGAAACTATAGTAGATGTCTTGTTGAGATAAGAGGTTCTCTCACCCCTAGTCTTCTTGATGAATGATCTAGAGTAGTTTTTGCACACCATACAAATCTCATCAAAAGGTAGTTAAGATATGCCTCCTACTCCTATGAGATTTATAATATCCATACAAACTTCATGGACTCCCCTTAAAATACCAATTTTAAGGATTCAAAAATCAGTCTGCTTTGGGGTGATTTCTTGAGATAGTACTGAAATCTATCAACATAATCTTCCAACAACTCATCTTCTCTCTATGACATCCTAAAGATGTCATCCCTCTTTATGTCTATGCCTCTGTAGTAATCCTAATATTTCTCCAAGAATTTTTTCTTCATTATATCCCAGTTGGGAACATCATTCCTTCCCAACCCCATGAACCAACATAGAGCAACATCCTTTAATGTGGTTGGGAACAATTTGAGTAAGTGGGCATCTATAGTATAGTCATAAATCCGAAACAACACATCAAACTCAAAAAGAAATGTGTTTGGGTCTTCAATAACTTTTCTATATAAAATAGGTAATGCTAAAGGGGGTATGTTCTTAAGAGAAGCAACCCTTTCTTGGTTGGTTATAGGAAACTCAAATGTCACTTGCTTTGGTGGATTGTTGACTACTTCATCACCCATGATGTCAAAATGTCTTTTGGAAGTCTCCTTTGTGTTTGGAGTAGCTACTAGTGTGATGGATAGTTCTTATTCATTAATTCCCTCAAAATGTTTTGTGTTTGCACTAATACCTTCAAAGTCTTCATGTATTGAGGGGAGAAACCTTCCCAGAGTGTCCCTCTACCTCTACATACAATATGTCTGGCTCTTTTAACCAATGGTTCTTGAATATTGTTAGTAAATGGTTTTTTGTTGATTCTTAAATACCTATTTATCCTAATGCTGAAACAAAGTTTCTATTCTATGAAAGATTGGAAATAATTTAAAAAACACAAAAGAATCTTGAATTTAGCACCATCCTTGGCAACAATGTAAAAAATGTAGGGCTTCCTCAAATGCCTAATTAGCTACTAGTGCTATTACTAGACTAAGAAATTCATTACTCAAGAGAGGGCTCATCAAATCATCAACCAAGGAGTCATAAACTTTAAATAGTGTTGGAAATGTATATGCATTCATGAATTTTACACATCCTATATTGGTTGAGCATAGGTGAATTAAACACATATAAATACAATAAATTTTTTTAATCAAAATAAATTTACATTTCTCAAAATAAAGTAAATGAATACAAACAACTACATTTTGCTACAAGTACTTAACACTTATATTGTAAACAAGTATCAGTTATATACTACAGTATGTCCTAACTTCATTAACCTTTGGAGTACTAAATAGAATATCAACTACAGATTCTAATTCAGAATTTGTAATGCATCATTCATAATCATATGAAATAGAAATTATCAATTAAATTTACAACGCATATCTAATCTATCAACCTAGATTAAAGTGGTTCAATAGTACCTCAAGTGGCTTGCTTGAGTTTTTGCATCCACAAAATTTCTTTAATCACTTACTCAGAAAAATATGTTGTTAAAGTATTTCTTATTTATTGTATATTAATCACACAAATAATTGTTGAACAAAATCTATCTAGAAATATTATTCAATATCACATATATGATCTAGATCTCCTCCTCGATAGGGTACCCCACTATATAGGGTTCACAAAGGATTCTAATTAGCTATGAACTGAAGAAAAAAAAAACATATGTCAACTCTTCCTCAAGAATAGGAAGAGGATTGAGTTTCAAAACACAAATTAATAACTATAACATATAAGTATAGAAATCAAACAAGGACTTTGTACTCAATAGGTTTAACTGTATAATATAAAACATGCTCAACATAACAAATTATGTTAAAATTCACAGTCCTATTGAGAATATAATTCTTCTCCTAGTTGTCTTATTGAAAGATAAAAGTAATTCTTGGTGATTCACAATCTAATCATTAAATGATCACCTCCATCTTATTCTAAAATTGGTCGCACTACAATAGATTGACTCCTTTACATTAAACTATATTCCTGATGCTACGAGTTGAGAAGCTCATTGTTGTGGGTTGACAGATATATTGTTGCAAATGTTAATCTTATTATCCAAATCATTCTTAATATTTTTGTTTAGGGGAAAATAAAATTTTGTTGGGACCTGAAAACCATTACAAACAGGATTTGAAGGGACCCAGAACCCTATCAAAGGAAAGTTGCAAAAGGATAAAAATGCAGAAAATTAGCATCCCAACAACATCAACCACCCAGAGATACACAAGACTAACCAAATTGCAAAGATAATGTTTTGAAGGGAACCTTAAACCCTCAACAAACAGGTTTTAACAAGGACAAAGAACCTTGACAACTAGCAAAGCCCACTTGAATTAGCCAGGCAACAATCAGCTTGCAATAGCTGGACCACAACATACCATCTGCTCAATGTAAGCAACATTGAGCCACAAAAAAGAGGGAAGCAAGAACTCCCTTTCAGACCCAATAGTCCAACCCTACTCCCTACCTCAATAGGGGTGTAACAAGGCAAGATTGAGTACAATGAAGCAAAAATCCCCTTGAAGCAACTGACAACCCAACCAACCGATTCAATCTCCACCTCTAAAGGAGATAACTCCCCTCCAATGGAGAGGATGACATGAACACCTTCTCTAATGAAGTCGAATATCTCTAGCAGCCTCAACCTCCACCTCAATATGATATTCTTTTGACTCAAAAAGAAAAATAGTTGAGGAAACCAAAAAAGAGAGCTTTCAACAAGATCCACAACACCCAACTCCACATCTATCTAGGAGAGGAATCCAACTAAATAGGATGAATCTTCAGCACAATAGAAGAAATTGAATGAAGAACCTAGGAGAAAGCCACCACTCTAGCAGAAAAGAAAAACATGCCACCCTTTAGCACTTCAAGCATACAGAGTTTCAAGAGAAACAAACCCTCTAACATCTTAATAAATTGGGACTCCTAGAGAAACTGAAAAATAAATCCTAGCCAACAACCAAATGACAATAACAGAGGTAGCCACTGCTCCTAACAATGTCTCAAACAAGGAACATCCTTCAAGGAAAACCACCACATGAAAAAATCATTTTGCCAAAAGAAGATATTATCCCATTGAACCACAAAATCTTCAAGAACCAAAGAGGAAACAATACTACTTTCTTACAAAATAGAGGAACCAGAGTTAATAGAGTAAAGATAAATACATGGTCCTTTGAGCAGTTCCACCAAATGCAAAAATCCATCAATGAAGTATTTAGCCATACTAAGCAGATACACATCTGCAAGCATAAAAAACCAAGCCCCAAAAGTAAGAAGAGCATTAAAAACCAAAAGGGGCTCCAAAGGACTAAAAAAAACCTCATAAAAGAGGACTAGAAATCTCCCTTCTTGTAAAAATAGGGCACGAAAGTGCTAAACATCGACCAATGATTCCACCAAGCACAATTGAGAACAACACCCAAAACCAACAAGAAATACACCTCAAAGTAGCCAAAAGGGGAAAAAGGCCTCAACAAAGAGACCACAGGAAAATTAGCAACCTACTCACCAAAAGCTGCAAGAGTAGGCATAAGAAGCACTAAAGAAAACACCTGCAAAACTACAAACACAACTCTCACAACAAAAGGCATAACCCATCCAATAAGTGTGACCAGCCACAAGGCAACAATAGACCCCCAAAGACCAACAACAGATTCAAACACCAACATGAAAAAAGTCAAGAATTAACCAAAAGAGGGCTCCATAAGAAGAAAAGGTGAACAAGAAATACCATGAACCCTAAATACCAACCAAAGAAGGCCAAGCAACCAGAACCTCCACGATCTTGCAACCAACAAGAGCTCCAAAACACAAGCAAACCACTCCATACAAGTGAAAGAAGTTTGCACAAGACAAAGGAAAGGGTGATAAAAAAATCCACATGCACCTGAAACAAGAAAATCCAAACATTCCAAAATGGGGAAAAAAATAACAAAGGGTCAAAAAAAGCCCCACTTGCGCCATCTCTAGACTAGAACATGACAAAATTCTGCAAAGAACAAGACCATTGCAACACCCCCAGACCCATCCAAAGCACCAAGTGAAGGGGAAAGAGACACCACAAGTGAACCAAATGCAAAAAAATCATCTTCATCATTAGATTCAAACCCACCATCCTCCCCACCTTATATAGAATTTGAAAATCCACTCATGTCACTCCTGCTCTCCATTCAACTTGATAGACAACACTTTATATTGTAGTTAAAATTATATGATATTAAGGGTATGAGCCTTTGGTTGTTGGATCTATAGGAAAGAATCCCTTCCATTTCACCAAAGGTTCTCCCCTTAACACCAAGGTCAAACAATCTCAATTTTTGACGTGGTAGGGAAAGACCCGGCGAGGTTTGAACCTTGGTTATTGGCCCTACAAACAAGAATCCCCACCACTTCACCAAAGGTTTGCTCCCAAAAATTGTATGATATTAAGGGAATGGGCCTTTGGTTGTTGGCTCTATAGGCAAGAAGTCCCACCATTTCACCAAATGGTCTCCCCTTAACAATAAGGTCAACTAGTCTCCATTTGTTGGCATGGTAGAGAATGACTCTGCGAGGCTTGAACCTTGGTTGTTGGCCCTACAAGAAAGAAGCCCCACCACTTCACCAAAGGGTCTCCCCTTGAAAAAATTGTATGATATTAAGGTTAGGAGCCTTTGGTTGTTGGATCTATAGGAAAGAAGCCCCACCATTTCACCAAAGGTTCTCCTCTTAATACCAAGGTCAAATAGTCTCCATTTGTTGATGTAGTAGAGAATGACCCAGTGAGGTTTGAGCCTTGGTTTTTGTCCCTATAAAATTGTATGATATTAAGGGTATGAGCATTTGGTTTTTGGCTCTACAATAAAGAAGCCCCACCGTTTCACCAAAGAATCTCCCCTTAACACCAAGGCCAAATAGTCTCCATTTGTTGACGCGGTAGAGAACAACCCCGCGAGGTTTGAACTTTTGTTGTTGGCCCTACAGGCACGAAGCCCCACCGCTTCACCAAAGGGTCACCCCCTAAAAAATTATATAATATTAAGGGTATTGTAGAGTCTAAACTAGTGTCTTTTAAAATTGGTAGAAACCACACAATTCAAAAGAATGACTAGCTGAACAATCCACTCAACATTGTAAAGACTTCATTAAATTGTCAACCAAGGTTTGTAAACTTGTGATGGTACTAAACTATATGTGCCTTCAAAGACCTGAGGTTACCTAGGTTATCCTTTTAAAGGTTTTCTACTTGCTGTAAAATCATAGAAAAATATAACAATGGAAGAAGTAAACTGGCGCTAATGGCTACGAGTGCTTACAACATAGTTTGTAGTTGAATTGCTACTAACAGAGAATTACTAAAACTAACTCAAAACTGCTCAAAATTGGTAATTGAGCTTAATCTATCCTCCAAAGTTCTACAAGTCAATTGAATGTATTCATGCATGTGAACAACTATTATTGATAATCATAACATGAGAATCTATTCTAACTTACATGCACTTTATAGAGTAATGATTAATAGAAATAACTACTAAACAAAAATGAAAGAACTGTAGATGTAGGGAAGAATAGTTACCTTGAGTTGCTTGCTTAAGTGACTGTCTTCACTTAACTAAAACCAAATCTAAGTCTTCAGATTCTACTCATCCATATGAACTTGAAATTCATTCGTTATACATTCCAAAAGATCACATAAAATCTTGCTCAAAGATTGTATTCAAGGAAATCATTTTTGAATAATCAACATGTTTGTAGATTATAACTAAAAACTAAGAAGTAACTGATAAATTTTTTTTGCCAGTATGATATTTTTCAACTAACTATCTAAAGACTCAACCACCAAATATATACAAGCATGTGGAAGTTTATTCTAAATAAAAAACCTAATTGAAATCATTAACTACAACTCCCTGGATATCAGAGTATGTAATTAAGATTTGAAAAGAAATAAGAGTTCTAATAGAATTAAAACTCTACAAAATAGATCTATATGTAGAACACAATCAATTATCCAGAATCCTATCAAGAAAATAATTCTTCTTCTTCAACGCCTTATTAATTTTCATAATGATGCATGAATAACTCCATTAGGTGTCTCCATACAATAGTTATTACACTCACCTTGAGTTGGAACTTCCCCTATTTTGCTATCCAAGTCCACCTTTTGCTATAGGCTACAACATTCAGCTATTGTGGGCTACAATATCTTCTTGGGCTACAAAAGGTTAATCCACAAAACATATACACAAAGTTAAATACCATGATTAAACACAAAATTCCATCCACATTTCATACAACTCACATATAAATCATGCAATGCTACTATATCATAATTATATTTCCATTACTACAATTTAGGTCCAAGGTTGTATAATAAGCACAAAAAAGATAGCATACCATAGGAATATGTCTAAAAGGATTGTCTCATAATCTCTGAAAGAATGCATAAAAACATCAGGAAATGGACTATTAAATAGACTCTTCAGGTATGAGCCTTTGGTTGTTAGCTCTACAGGCAAGAAGCCCCACCATTTCACCAAAGGGTTTCCCCTTAACACCAAGGTCAAATAGTCTCAATTGTTAGCATTATTAATGTTAACAACTATAATTTAAACATAAAATCTTACTAAACTTCATGGATATTTGTAACTCATACATACACATATTAATATAACATGTTCAATTCCAAATGCTTTAAACTACTTAAAGTTATATATGAAAGTTTTGGTAATGTCTCAAAGTTTAGCAGAAAATAAAGATAAAAGTATGAAATGGAAACATGAAATTGGGAAATTCTATGGCTCATCAGTTTGGATAAAGGGGATGCAACTGTGTGTATGGTTCTATATAGGGGATATAATCTCACCCACAATTCAATCTAGAATAATAAAATTTGGTAGGAAAGTTAGACCATGCATAGACAATTAGAGATAAAATGAATTAAAGCTATGGATATATGTTAGATTTTTTCAACTTATTAAAAAATACATTAAATTGAGCACCACAATGACACATCTAAAGATGAGGCCAAAGAAATTGTGAAACAAGTGGATAAATAGTGAAGTATGCACTTCTCTGCTTTATATTTTACTCACACTTTGGAATGTATGTCAAACAAATGAATCATGTATGCTATAGTGAAGTAGGTGGTAATTTAAATAACAAGGTTAAACAATAATATAATATAATTCCCTAAAATCAACTTGGGAGAACATTAAAAAATGTAACCAACAGTTTTATTAAAAAACAAAGCATTTCACCAAGGTATTGCACCACATGTGAATTAGTGTCATATTACAATTTTACTATATTCAATACTATAAGCTATTATAGATTATATTTAATAATATTAACATTATATTGTAAACAAGGGTTGTGATATTGTTGGAATCCATGTCAAGAATTGCAAGGTTTAGTTTAAATCAAATGTATAGAAGAGAAGAAACAATAATATCAAAATTAGTTTTAAACATATAACTTGACATGGTTATATTTTTTATATTTCACTTTACACTTTCTAATAGTAGAAGTTGAGTTTGAATAGTAATTATTGATGATAAGTGATTTCTTAGCATTAGTGTCCTTGTACATTGATTACTTGATTTTTGAATGGTTGAAAGTATAGTTTATAGTAAACAATTAGAGAAAAACAAATATTAACTATTATAATTACTTTACCATGATAGATAAATTGCAACATGGTTAAAAGTACAGTTGACAATAACCTATCAAAGGACTAAAAATATTAATTACTATAGTTGTCTTGATGACTTTAAAAAAAACATCACAATACTTCTCATGGTTAGAATTGAATAAATTTTATTCTTATTAGTGTACAAACATGTCATTCATAGATGATGAATCCCAATGACTCATTAAATTTTGTTACAATAATTTTACTTTAAAATCTTTAATGATAACATTTAAATGTCTTCACAAATTTGAAGTTATAAAAATTAACTAAAAACTAATAGAAAAATAAATTGAGAAAGTTGTTTAAAAGTAATATATAAAATAAAACTTACATAAGTTACAAAAATAACCGATACATTATTAAAAACAAAACTTATACGAACAAAAATGACGAATACATTATTAAAAAATATCTCATGACCATCATATTATGTGTTCAGTATAATACATTATAATTATAACCAAAAACCTACTATTTTTAAATCAATCTTCACTTGTTTCCATATTTATTAATTGACAATTTAATACTAAAATTATTAGTATTAACTAGGGTTAAGGTTAGAATCAAATTAAGGGTCAAATTCAAGTCAAGGTTAAGTTTAGAATTAGGGTTAAATTCAGGGTCAAGGTTAGGGTTAGGATTAGGAGTAGGGTCAGGGTTAGAATTAGGATTAGACTGATTTATGGTTAGAATTAGAGTTAAGACTAAGGTTAGAATGAAGACTAATTATAGAATTAGGGTTAGAGTGAGAGTTATAATTAAGATTAGTATTAATTTTAGAGTTAGAATTAGAATTAAGATTAGGATTATAATTAGGATTGAGATTAAAATAGAATTAAAGTTAGAAGAGAAAGATATCTCTAGACATATCTTTTTATACATTTTTTAAAAGATATCTATATGCTAATATTAATGTAAGTGAAATTAAAATTAGGATTAAGATTAGAACTAGGATTGAGATTAAAATAGAATTAATATTAGAAGAGAAATATATATCTCAACATATTATATATATATTTTTTAAAAGATAAATATGTTAATATTAATGTAATAATATTATATATATATTTTAAAGATAGATATACTAATATTAATGTAAGTGAAATTAGAATTAAATTTTAGATTAAAATAAAATAATATTAGAAAATTAATATATTTTTCAACATATTTAAGTCAAAGGTGTCCCCTGTTTGAGAAGTCACCAATCTCATTTTGTCTATCAACGGTGGATAATAATAGATAAGGCTTGCAAGATGATCAAAATGATTGTGATCATTCCTCTCACCTTTTCTCTATCATTATTCAGGTTCTTCGTTTGGTTTTTTAGCTCCATAAATATGGTTTGCTTTCACAACACTTGAAGTGAATAAGTATTTCTTCTTTATAATATGATCTTCATTTGAAAATTTTCCATTAACAAGAAAGGGATTGTCATTTTAAGTTTTTACTTGGAAGTTAAAATGATTTTAAATTAAATAATATTTTATATAATATAAATTATAATATTTTATACAATGTAAAAAAATTTAAAACATTATATTTACATTTATTATTATATATTGCATATTAAATTATATAATATAGAAATATATTTATTACATGCGATATAATTTTTGACATAATATAAGTTAAATTATTATTTGATAGTTATGTATATTTATTATTTAATTATACATTTATTTATAATGATACAATTTACATCATATCAAATTTTTCAAAATATATTTATTAATTTACATTCTATTAAATATTATATACTAATAAACTTTTCTAAAATGATATCTATGATTATCTTTTACATATTTTTTCTAAAGATATAGAAATTGAAATTAATGGGGAAAATGGCGCAAGTTGACGAGCAGGAGCAAAAAATTGCAGAGGAGAAAAGGCATCAATGGGGCAACATGGTGGAGGATGGTGATCTAGGGAAGAAGGCAGATCACATCCCGTAGTGGGTATTCGAGAATGGAGCTTGGGTGGATAAGTGTCACCCACACTACAGCCAGAATGGAAGCATGGAGAATCGAGACTGCAAATAGAGCAAAAGATAACTCGAAGATGGTGAGAGGAGGGCTCCTGAACAAAAGCTAAAGACAATAGCCGCCAAAGGAACAAGCAAGGATGGAGAACGTGTGAGCCAAGGTGTGGGTGGTTCCGAGAAAATGACCACCATGGGAAACCATCAGATCCCAGTTGGCGCAACAAGGGCAGTGGCATTCAGAAGTGAACCAGTAAGGTCTGGAGAGGTAAGGGTTCAAGAAACTCTAAGCCAAGAAATGAAGGAAAAATGAGCCAACAAGCAGAAGAAGAATTTGAGTTTGGAAGAAGAATGAATCAGAGAAACCGGGATCTGTTCATAAGGAAAAAAAAAATTCCAAAACAAAGCAAGCAAAGGCGACTGTCTGCGACTGCAAGGAAGTAAACTATACCAAATGCCTTCTAAAATGATCAAAAAAAGAGTGATCAAACTGATGGAGAGAGCTCTATTTTCCAAGTGGAATGGCCTAGGTTGCCCTAGGGAGGAAATCAAAGCATGGTGGGAAAATAAATACAAAGATCGGGTAAGCATTGACCAGCTACCAAACTCTTTTTTTCTCATAGAATGTATATATCAACAATTAAAGTTGGAAATTGTAGAAGGGAAACCTCTATTTATGAATGGTCATAGTTTACATTGCCTAAATTGGAGATCAAGTTTTGATCCCTGGAACTACAAAATAAACCAAATCCCTACTTGGATCAAACTAGTGGATTTTCCCTTGAAATATTGGAATGTGGAGGCTATGGTAAGATTAGGTGATGACCTAGGGGTGTGCTTAGTGGTGGATGAGGACTTCATAAATTAAAAAGACGGGGTTGAAGCCTAGATACTAGTAGAAATAGATGAGGGGGTTGGAATATACAAGAACATAGAAATACTGAAAAAATATGGAAGTTGGCAATAGGAGATAGAGATATGGGAAGGAGTAGAATCCAAAAAATGCCTCTTTAGAGAATCATTTCTAGAAGGCACTTCAAATATGGGAAAGGAGGCTAATACACGTAATAAAGAGAGGGAAGAACTAGGGGATGGAACATCCCAAGAAGTGGCAACCAAAATCATAGAAGATACATATGAGAATGTTAGAACTGAGCCTGAGTAGAAGAAGTCTGGAGGAGTCTCTTAGGAATGAAAAAAATCCCCCCACCAATAAAGAAAAAGTAGGAGCTGGGAAACTTTTAGGCAAAGGAAGCTCTTAATGCTCTTATGGATGATGCACAAGAACTCTAGAAGGACATAAAAAACCAACTTTGGAAACTAACAAAGGAAGTAGAAAGGGCGGAATTGGAACCCCATGCAACAGGAGAAGGGGTTGGAAAGAATAAGTAGAAAACCAAAGTAAATAATTTAGATGCTTTCCAGGAGAAAGAAGATGACTTGGTATAGTCTGAAGAAGAGGAGAGTGATCAATTCTCAGATGGAGAAGGTGGTCCCTAGGAGGAGGTAGAGGAAGGTGAGTTGCCTAAGGTGAGGCAGCTTGAACAATCAGAATCAAAGATAAATGCACCTAACATAAAGAAAAAATCCAAAAGGGGAAGGAAAACAAGCAAAGCCAATCTGATGATTGAAGGCAATGCCTCTGGTCAGAAAAAATTGGTTGTTGGGAAGGATAGCCTCCTTCCCAGGGAAGAATGAGGATCATAACATGGAATGTCAGGGGCATTAATGCCCCTGACAAATGGTGCATGGTCAAGCACCAAATTGACCAATCAAATGCAGACATAGTTCTCATACATGAATTGAAATGGAGTAAGGAAGAAGCTCAGAGGAGATTGTGCAATTGGAGACAGTGGCAAAATAAATTCAAGGAGGCCATAGGAGCATCTGGTGGACTGGAAGTCTTATGGAACCCTCTTACAGTAGATGGGGAAGTAGAAAAAGAAGAATACAATTGGAAATTGTTCAAGTTCAAAGATCTAATAAGGCATGACATCTTCTTTAGCATCAATGTATATGGGACAATAACTATAGTGGCAAAAAAAAAAGTTTGGAAAAAATATCAAGTGAGCAACAAAATAGGAGAAATGCGATGGGGATAGTAGCCAGAGACTTCAATGCAACCTTGAACAACAAAGAGAAGCAAGGGGGTCTGGGAAGAATAACTACCATACAAAGAGTTTTCTAGGAATTTATAGATAAAAATATACTAAAGGATGTGTAGAAAAAAATGGAACATTCACATGGTCTAATAGGAGAAAGGATTTTACCAACATAGCAAAATGATTGGACAAATTCCTGCTCCGGGGAGATTGGGGAGAGATAGCAGTCTCATAGGAAGCTCACATACTACCTTTCACAGGGTCAGACCATTTCCCTGTCTTATTGACATTTGGGCAGGATGACCCCCCTAAAGGATGCCCTTTCAAATATAAAAACATGTGGTTGAGAGATGATCACCTGCCAAAGCTAATAGAGAAGTGGTGGAATGAGATCAGGTTTGGAGATAAATCAAAGATTTTCAAGATAAGCAAAAAATTGGGATACATCAAGAATAAGCTCAAGGAATGGAACAAGACACACTTCAAGAACATATTCCAGGAGAAAGAGAGGCTAGAGCAAGAAATTAGAGTCTTGAATGAAGACACAATAGAGAAAGGAATGGATGCAGAGGATTTTGAAAATGAGAAATGTTTGAAAGATGAGCTAGCAAAAATTCTGAAGAGGGAAGAGTGTTACTGGCAACAAAATTCAAGGGAAACATGGTTGAAAGAGGGTGACAAAAACACCAAGTTCTTCCACAAGTCAACAATCTCCAATTGAAACAGGAACAAGATTGCAGAAATCAAGAAGGCCAATGGAGAAGTAGCACAGTCTATTGAGGAGGTTAACAAGGAGGCGGTCAAATTCTTTGAAGAAATTCTAAACAAAAAAATCCAAGAAAACAGGGCAACAAGGGATAATCTTTTGAGTGCAATTCCCACAATCATAAAAGAGGAACAAATTAGGTGCCTGTATCAAAAGATCTCCTTGGAAGAGGTTAGGGAAGTAGTTTTCCAGATGAACCTTAACAAGGCCCTGGGCCCTGATGGATTCCCAACTGGCTTCTTCCAAAAAATTTGGGATATAGTTTGGAGAGATCTAGGGGCGGCAGTGGAGGAATCAAGAAGAAGAATGACAATGCTGGGGGAAGTGAATCACACATTTTTGGCTCTAATCCCCAAGAAAAAAGATCCACAGACAATGAATGATTTTAGACCAATCGTGTTGTGCAACACAGTGTATAAGGTGGTCACAAAAATAATAGCAAATAGACTCAAGGAAGTATTGAACGAGGTGATATTAGAAGAATAGAGTGGCTTTGCACTAGGATGGTCAATAGCGGAAGGAATAATCACTACTCATGAAACTATACATTCAGCTAGAAAAAATAAAGATGCCTGCATGATACTAAACTAGACATCCTCAAAGCCTACGACATGGTAGACAAACAATTTATCTTGGAGGTGTTGAGAAAATTTGGATTTGGGGAGAATTGGATTAAGTGGGTTACAAGTTGCATCTCTACACCTAAATTCTCAGTGTTGGTGAATGGATCTGCTCATGGCTTCTTCCCCTCCACAAGGGGGTTAAGACAAGGTGATCCCCTATCCCCATTATTTTTCATAATCATGGCATAAGTGCTTGGGAGAGGGATTCAAAGACTAAGAAGGGAAGGAAAGTGGAAAGGTGTTCATGTGGCTAATGGAATGGAACCCTCAACACTTCTTTGATTTGCAGATGACATAGTTCTAATGGGAGACGTTAGTAGGAGGGAGGCAAGAGTGATCAAAATTTTCTTAGATGACTATTGTAGGGCTTCAGGACAGAGCATCAACTAGGGAAAATTAGAGGTCTTTTTTCTAAACACTCAACCAAGCCTGCAAAAAGATTTAGCCAAAATCCTGAATTTGAGAGTAGCAACATTGCTAGGTTGCTTCTTGGGGATGCCCCCTTTTGCAAGTATCAACAAAAAGTGCTATTGGGAGAATCTGATTAATAGGTACAAGAACAAGCTGGGTACTTGGAAAGGAAAGTGGTTGTCCTTGACAAGAAGACTATTAATGGTCAAATCAGTCTTGTTAGCTATCTCGGTGTACTTAATGTCATGTTCAAATTACCTAAAGCAGTGGAAGAGGCCCTCACTCAAATTTTTAGGAAATTCTTTTGGAGTGGAATAAGGGACCAAAATAAATTTACCCTATTGGCCTGGGACAAGGTGTGCACACACAAGGAGGCTGGTGGGGCAGGGATCAAGCAGCTGTCCATAATGAATCAAGCCATGGGGGCCAAATTGGTCTAGGACATTCACACAAAAGGTGAGCACAGGTGGGTCAAAATCATGAGGAGAAAGTATCTAGACTCGGAAGATTTAGCCATAATTCTCACTACAATAAACCCCCCAAGAGGGTCAGCAATCTGGAATTTTATATTGGAGTGTAGGGATATAATAGCAAAAACATGTAACTTGGGAAGTCAGAGATGGGAACAACACGTCCTTCTGGAATGATTCTTGGTGTGGAAAACCACCCATCAGCAATACTCTAGGCTTGGATGAAATCAAAGAAGAAACAACAAGGCTTTGGGGGAGCAAGGTAGCCAACTATGGCATGAGGATTGCTAATCAAGGATCCTACAACTAGACCTGGAATGATCTCCAAACCCTCAATGCTCCTCAAGCACAAAAAGATGCATTGGCAAAGATCCTCAAAGACAGGTATTTTGTCCCATCCAATGACAAGGACATGATCAGATGGTGTGGGTCTTCAACAGGAACATACAAGGTGAAATTTGGATACAAGATTAAGGAGATGGCTATGGCTCGACAAGACTAGCCATGTAAATTGATTTGGGGTAGGAAATGCCTCCCCAAGGCTGGAGTGTTTGCTTGGATGGCGATAAAAAGAAGAATCCTCATAGAGTATAGGCTAGCTACCTTTGGAGTACAAGGCTCAGGAAGATGTTCTCTATGCAAAGAAAATGAAGAGTCAACAAACCATCTTCTCCTGACATGCCCCTATGCAAATGATTGTTAGAACATAGTGAGAGACAAACTAAACCTGCAATGCCCCATGTCAGCAGATCTTTCAGCATGGTTCAAAATGTTGCCCCAAAAGGGCAATAAATCAGTTTTTGGGGGTATATAGCAGATAACCCCATCCATTGTGATATGGGAGTTACAGAAGGAACAAAATAGGAGAATCTTTCAAGGGAAAGATTTGAATAAAGATAGACTCTAAAAAAAAATTGAAAGAGCTATAGTAGAGCTGGTCAACGGGGATGCTTGGAGCAAAGTAGGCAAACAAAAAACTTTCACCAATTGGGATGATTGCCTAACCAAAAAAATTCTTGGCCTCAAACCTCCACTTATGAGTGGGAATGGATCAACTCAGTCAACCAAGGAAAAGAGAGCAGAAGTAGCATGGAAGGCGCTAAAACTAGGATGGATAAAGATAAATTTTGATGGAGTAGCTCATGAAAACCCAGGACTAGGTGGAGTTGGTTGCATCACAAGGGATGCATAGGGAAAGCCCCTAGCAGAAAAATCCACACCTCTAGGAATTTGCTCGAACAATGAAGTTGAGTTTAGAGCATCAACCATAGGTTTGCAGTTAGGGCTCAATTTGGGAGTGAAACAAATTCATTTGGAAGGAGACTCAATAGTCATGATCAATGCCATCAAGAGAGGCATCACTCCTAATTGGAAACTCAATAATCTGTTGCAGAGTGTCAAACAACTGGTGGACAGGTTTGATGCCTTCAAAATTATCCATATTTATCGAAAAGGAAATGACAAGGCAGATGAGTTGGCAAAAAAGGCGTCAAAAAATTTCATGTAGGCAGAGGCCGAAAGCCGGTATCAGAGGAAATTACTGGCAACAACACTTCAAATGGTGGTGAAAGAATAACACATGGTATCAAGGACAAAATCCAGGAGATTTATCTAACAAGACAGGGGTCATCAATAGAAGGCAAGGAGCAAGCAAATCAAACAAGTTCCGAGGAAAGGGAAAGAATGGGCAGATACCATATTAGCATTCATTAATTTTTCTAAGTACCACTAGCAAGGTGGTGGAAAGAAAATAGCTCCAAAGGCACGAACATAGAAAAGCTAATTATGAGGAAATAAGGCCTTCGGTGTTATAAGGCCTCAATTGGTGTATTTTTTCTCAAACACAATAGTGGCATTCCAAAAATAGTGAGCGTTAGTGAGTTTCAGAGAAGTGGTGCAGCTAGGTGTGTGGTAGCCCAATGTAAACTCCGCTATCCCTGGATATGTCAAAACAACAACAATCTTTCAAAAGTGAAGTGACGGACAAAAGGTTACAGGGGTTGTAGGCCTCCTCTCATCCTCTAGTCCTTTGGGCGACCAAGAAGGTCATAGGCCCAAAATTCCTGAGGGCGTCACAGGTTCAGGTCAAATTCAAAAATTCCATCCATGTTCCTGGTTGTTCTCCTGCACATGGGTGTTTCAAAGGAAGTGGGAAAGAAGTTGTCACAAATGGTTTTCATTCATGTGTGGCTGGGAGACATTGATGTGACCCTGGACAACGTGGACGAGAACAAGCAAATCCCAATGTTGCAGAATTATTACATGATGTGAATGCATGGAAGGGAGGTAATGCAATTTCCCCTGATTCGAACCATTGACCCAGAAGGGTTCAAAAAGTTGTGGGATGAGCGTGAGTGGAGCATTTCCTTCCTTCTCAGAGCAGCCAAGCTGGTGACCAACCTTCCTCGAGGATGGGAAATGAGGTACGTGGATGGAAAAGGGCTTTCAGAAGAAATATTTGTAGGGGATGATGATGATTGGGACTTCAACTTTGGAGAGGAATGGTGCCAGAACAACCCTAGAGACCTTGAGGACAAGGCAAAAGGACTGACCCACCAGAATTGCAGAGCAGATTGCCCAATGGTAGCGAATTACATTGCATACATGAAGCGCATGAAGTCGGATGATGATGAGGAGTGAAGATGCCTGTTCTGGTACAATCTCAGTAATACTATAGCTTTATACAGTGATAGAAATAGTATTAGGTATAGCAAGTACAAGTCAGTCCCAGGGTAGTCAGTAATGCCTGTGTCTCAATCAGCCATTTTGTATTGAAATTTGTAAATGCATACTCATTCTGGATAGGAAAGAGGTTTAGTGAAGCCTATTTTGTCAGGGAAGGCCATCAAGGAAGTTCTTTGGTTATCAGAAACTCATGTAATTTCCTTTTTTGAAGCAATATAGGGTGTTGCCCCTTAGTAGCGATTTATCTAGCAAAACAAAATATTATATACTAATAAATATAAATATATTAAATATTATATTTATATAATAAATATAATTAAATAATAATAAATATACATAAATATTAATATGTAATTTTATAATGTAATAATTTATTAAAATATATTTAATAATTTACATTATATTAAATATTATATAAAATTATTATTATATATTATTTTATAATTGAAATTATTAAATATAAATATAATACATTTTATATATTATATATTATGTATTAAATTATATATAGTACAATTATAATTATTAAATTAAATAATCTTTTTATATAGTATAAATTATAATATTATATTTAATATTTTATAGAATGTAAATTTTATCTAAAACAATATTATTGTTATATTTATATTAGAAATTATTAAATATAAATATGATAAATTTTATATATATTACATATTAAAATTATAGATAATATAATTATATTTATTATTATATATAATTTTTTGTATAATATAAAAGAATTATTATTACAATTTTTATAAAATTTAAATTACTAAATTACAAATTACATGATATATAATATACTTACATTTATTATTATATATAAAATCTATATGATATACATTATATCATTATAAATAAATATATAATTAAATAATAAATATACATAAATATCAAATATTTAATTTAATAATATAATAATTTTTCAAAAATATATTTACTAATTTACATTCTATTAAATATTATACACTAATAAATATAAATATATTATATATAATATTTATAAAATAAACATAATTAAATAATAAGTATATAAATATTAAACATATATAATTACATAATAAATATACATAAATATTTTACAATTCAATAATTTATTAAAATTATATTTAATAATTTATATTATATTGAATGCTATATAATAAGCCTAATGAAGTTAATAATTGAATGGAAATGGAGCAAAATTTTGAAGAAGCCCGAAAATTTGCAAAGTAGCGGGGCAAAGCAGCGCGTGAAAATGCAAGGATCAGGGTTGGCGGTGGTGTCGACTCCAGGAAGTCAAAGCTGCTTCGCTTGACTTCAAATCTTGCACCCACCCAAACAATCAACTTAACTGATGAATTTGTGAAGGAGGCAATGATGCTTGAAGAGCTGGCAGTAATTGCTAGGGTGGTAGGGCCGAGATCTAAGTGAGGTAGGATAAGATCATAGATAAAGGAAAATTGGAAGGAGGTGAAACTACTCAAGTTCATGCCGAAAGGGTTTTTCATAGTCATTTTTTGATCTAAGGAGGCTCGAGAGGAAACTATGGAACATGACATATGAAAAATGGATGGCTATCCATTATGTTTGCAAAAATGGAACCCTAATTTCGATGCTACGAGACATGATCCTTATGAAAAACTAGTGTGGATTCACCTCTACAACCTCCCACTGGAGTAGTGGGCGAAGCTGAGCCTAGTGGAGATTGGTCGGTCATTGGGGACACTCGCTAATGCTGATATTGGTATCATTGAAGAGGACTCCTATCTGTATGCGCGGCTTTAGATCGCTATCGTTAGGCGTATCCCATGAGAGATCAGTATTTGCATTGATGGAAAACACTGGCTGCAAATTATGGAGGTGGAGGAAGAAAAATATTATTGCACAAGGTGTAGGTGAAGGGATCATAATTCAGAAAGCTATTGGATAAAAAAGAAGACAAGGATGGAATGACACCCAAAGAAGTGGCCGACTTCCCTTGGGCTGGCCAATGGACCCGTGAAGGGAGCGAGCCCAGTGGCACAGTATCTAGATCTGGTCCCCCCAACAAATCTAGGTGATGCAGATGGAATGGCTATGGTGGAATGTGCAAGTAGCTTGGCTCAGGTCATGGATGGACAAGAATCAAATATGTTGGCCTTGGCCCCCGTTCCCTGGGCAACACTCAAAGGGTTGGTTTCGGTGGATGGGGAAGGCTTCACTTTAGGAGAGGAGGAAGATTGCAATGGGGAAGACTCCCTAGATATCCTTGACCCTCAAACAATCAGCCAAATGGCAGTGCAATTGCTTAGAAAAGCGAAGAAAAATAGGGGCAGGAAGACTTACAAACAAAAGAGGGAGGAAGAGGCGGGGGAGAAAGGATACAAGAGTATCAGGGAATTTTTTACATACAAGGGAGTGGAGGCCTCCCTTGGACAACCATGAAGATTCTAACTTGGAATGTCAGGGGCCTATTGGACCCTGAAAAGCAATGCTTAGTTAAGTGCCACCTTGAGTGTACAAAAGTAGACATAATTATGCATCAAGAGACAAAGCTCTCCTCGATAGAAGGCGAGAAATTCCTAAAATATTGTAAGTTTTGGAAAGGATTTTTTAGTGAGTCTGTGGGCCCTGCCAGGGGTTTGGGGATTCTCCGGTCTAATAGCAATGTGGATGTGGCGGTTCGAAGTAGCAATCAAAACTGGCTGCTACTATTGGTGTGGTGTAGGATGGTTGACTTTGCTTTTCCATTGGTGAATGTCTACGATCCCTACAAGATGAGGGACAAGAAGCGGGTATGGAATGAAGTTGGGGAAGCTGTGTTCACATTAAATTGTAACAAACTGTTGGTGGGAGGCAATTTTAATGCCATATTGGATATAAAAGAGAAGAGTGTGGGCTTGTAGAAGATAAATAAAATAATACTAGACTTTAGGGAGTTTGTGTCCATGCTAAATATGGTTGACTGTGCCCCAAAAAATGGGTTATACACTTGGAAAAATTGATGTGCTGGATTTACAAACATCTCCAAGTGTTTGGACTATTTCCTGGTTGGCTCTAG
Source organism: Sequoia sempervirens (assembly GCA_007258455.2). Classification (NCBI taxonomy): domain Eukaryota; kingdom Viridiplantae; phylum Streptophyta; class Pinopsida; order Cupressales; family Cupressaceae; genus Sequoia; species Sequoia sempervirens. The sequence continues at coordinate 216,840 of VDFB02364989.1, forward strand.
ATGGTTGGTAGATGAGTTTGTATGCGAATAAAGTATCTTTCCAATTGTGGTGTCGAATAACTATCCAATACTCTTGAATGTGAAGTTAAGTGAAAAATCAACAAAGAGTTATTTCAAATTCAAGTGGATGTGGTGGCGTGATGTGAATCTGATCAAACTACTGGAGGCATGGTGGTCAAAATGCTTTGTCTGTGGGGGGATGCCCACTTTCAAACTAGTGAAGAAGATTGGGTATATCAAATCAAAGCTAAGAGTATGGAACAAATCTTGTTTTGGGGACATCTTTGCAGAGAAGGAAAAAGTGGATGCTGAACTTGATCAACTTAATGAACACATGATAAGGTTTGGAATGTCAGGTGAGGAGTATGAACGCAAGAAGGTGCTAAAGAATAGGTATACTAAACTCCTGGCTAGGGAAGAGCTATTTTGGAGAGATAAGGCGTGGGAGAATTGGCTCAAGGTGGCAACTCAAATACCAAATATTTTCATGCATCCACTCATGCCAGAAGATCGCTGAACAGGATAGAGAGTATCCAAATGGTGGATGGCATTGTAATAATGGATCGGGTTGGGTTTGAGGTAGTGGTAGTTGTCCACTTTGAATATCTATTAGTTGGCTCTCTGAACACGCCTCACAATGAATCGTCTGTATTGGATTGCATCTCGATGTTGGTAAGTGATGAAGATAACAGAATGCTAATGGCGCCCTTCACGATTGATGAAATTTGGATTGCCACCTTTGGTCTGAACCCAGACAAAGCTCCTAGACTAGATGGGATGCCTACGAAGTTCTTCCAAAAATTTTGGGGTTTCATGGCTAAAGATATTTGGGGATTTGCTGAAGATTTCAGAAAGAGCCGAAGGTTTGTGAGGGACATCAACATCACAGTAATTGCTCTGATTTCGAAAAAACAAGTATGTACCACTTATTCAAATTACAAACCCATCTCTTTATGCAACTCTATGTATAAAATTGCGGCAAAAGCTCTAGCGAACAAGCTGAAGCTAGTGCTAGGAAAGCTAATCTCTAACAAACAAAATGGATTCACTTCGAGAAGGGAAATTATGGACTGTATCATCACTACAATGGAGAGAATTCATACCATCACATCAGAAAATATAAAAGAAATGCTAATAAAATTAGATGTCAGCAAAGCATACGACCGGGTAAAGTGGAGCTTCATGTTGGATGTGCTGAGAATATTTGGCTTCATGCAAGGCTAGATGGAAATGATCAAGACCTATATCTCCACTCTGGGTGATCCCACAATATTGGTTTATAATTTTTGGCCAAACTGGACATTGAACTTAATTTTTTAACTAAATCTTCACTTTCGAGCACCTATAGCGACTAAACTGTGAGGAATTTGGAGATGATGCAAACTAGTGATTTGTGACATTTTGTCTATAGATTCTAAATATATTTTTTTCAAAAATTTTGGAATCAGATTGCATTTCTTTTTCCATCTGCTTCGAAAACTAGTTTTTACCAGTAAACACCATTTTTAAAGAGTGACGTTACTGGCTAACACAACTTTTTTTTCTATAAAGGATAAAATTCTAATTTTTTTGAATTTAGATTTGTAACTATGATATCTAGTCATGGAATTGGTTTCATAGCATTTCATTGAATATTTTTTCTTAATTAAGTTTCAAAGTCAAACTAGTTACAATTTAGACATGATTTATTGGCTAAAACATAACTTTTGTGTATGTATCAAAATTCATTTTTTTTTTGTTGGATCAGGGACATGAAGATCTAGTGCACTGATATTTTTGAATTTTTTTTTATAATTTGCTATTTTTCCACATATGTAGAACAAAGAGCTTGATTTTTGGTGAAAACATGTGTTTAATCAAACTAAAGAAAAATACAATAAAACCAAAACATATTAAAATTATATTTGATGGATAGCTTGTTCTGAGGACTATCATCATCGAGTTGGGTCTGTGAAGTCTCCTCCATTTTCATCCTTAACCCAAGCTTCGAAAGCAAATTTTTTGTAGAGATTTGGTAGAAGAGGAGGGGAAGTGGGAAAAAGGGGGGTTCATATGGACCTTGGTTCGAGTGGGGTTCGCTCAAAGGGGGCTTCATATGGACCCTGGCTCGAGCAAACCCCCCCTTTTTTTGGATTTTCCTTTGTCTTCATTTTAAAAAATTGCCAAAAAGTGGGTCCCATCATTAAATAGGGTTCGCTCAAACTAGGGTCCATACAAACCCCTTTTTGGGTCCATATGAACACCCCAGTTCGCGCGAACCCCTAAAAACCAATTTTTTTTTTTCATGGGAGCATTTTTGCAATTTTCCTTCCTTAACAGAATTGTAAAATAGTATTGTGGGATCACCCCTCCACATTACTCTGTTTTAGTAAACAACTCCTTGTGCAGTTTCTTCAGCACCACCAATGGTATTCGTCAAGGTGACCCTCTTTCACCGTTCTTGTTTGTGCTAAAGGCAGAGGCAATGGGAAGGGTTTTTTAGAAGTCTGAGGGGTGGTGGCCTGTGGAAAGGTATAAGGGTGGCAGATGATATGGATAACATCACACATTCGCAGTTTGTGGATGATACACTTCTTTTCAGTGAAGCTAAGGTTAGGGAGGAAGAAGTAATAGGAAGGGCCTTGGAAAAGTACATAGATGCTTCGAGTCAAGTCTTAAACAAGGACAAGTCTATCATTTTCTTCTTCAACATAAAGAAAGCAGTGCAAAAAAAGATAGCAAACAAACTGGGATTTTTGATAGCGTGCCTCCCTTCAAAACATCTAGGGGTGCCACTCTTTCAAGGAGCTTGTAAATTGGTGTATTGGGAGGAATTGATGGGGCAATGCCGCAACAAGGCGAAGGCTTGGAAATGCAATTGGCTCTCCTTTTTTGGGAGGATCCAAAAAAATAAAATTAATGTTGGTTGCAGTGCCTATATACGCGATGTCATGCTTCAAACTATCAAATAAAGTAATCAGTTGCTTGGAAGGATTCCTTAAAAAATTATTGTGGGAAGGTGCAAAGGAGGTAAGGAGAATATCACTCATTGGATGGGAGACGACATGTTTAAGGAAGAGGGAGTTTGGCCGGAATGAGGAATATGGAAATGGTCAATCGTGCGTTGGGAGCCAAGTTATGCTAGAAGATGGTCAAGGAGCCAGAAAATCAATGGTGTAGAATCATTTAGAGTAAATACTTGGACAATAATTTCCCCAAGCATATTATCACACAGGCGAATAGGGGTGATGACTCAATAATATAGAAATTTATATGGGACTACAGGCATATTATAACTGATCATATATCATGGAAGCTAGGCAATGGTAAGTCTGCCTCCTTCTAGCGTGACTCATGGGAGGGCCACGCTTCCTTGATGGACGAGCTGGGGGGTGCAAATTGGATCAACGAAGCGGAAAGAAGATTTGGTGCAAAGGTGGCAGACTATATAATCATTGATTCGGGCACGTCTGTTGGTGGGTTTGGATGGAAAAATTTGACTTGTGATTCAATCCCAGTGGATGGGTTGTCCTACCTCAATGAGGTCCTTGGGAAACAGAGGATAAGATTGTCAGAAGACAAGGAAGATATAATATGGTGTGCAGCCAGATCTAGTGCATACTCCGTCAAGATGGGGTATGAGATCCAGAAGGCTGCTAGGGACCGCGAAGGTTGGCCATCGAAATTATGTTGGAGCTCAAAGGTCCTTCCCAAGGCCGGTGCATTCTTGTGGACTACCCTCCATAAGAGAATGTTAACAGGTGACAAGTTGGGTATGTACGAGATTCAAGGCCCATCTATTTGTGTATTATGCAAAAAAGATGGTGAATCGATCGATCACCTCTTGTTGAATTTCCCATTCACCTCAAGATGTTGGGATTGGCTGCAACATTCTTTGGATTGGAAAACCTCTCGCTAATCAAATTTGTTGTCATTTCTTCAGAGCTGGCCCTCAGGAAAACGAAAGAACCTTTGGGGCGACATTTGGCTGGTGGCACCTTCCATGGTGGTGTTCCACATGTCGAAGGAAAGAAATAGGCGAATATTCAAGGATAAGTCCATGGAGGTTGACACAGTGGTAAGAGGAATCGAGGCAGACATATGTGAGGTTGCCAATGCCAAATGCAAGCCCAACTCGAGCACTTTTTTCACGAGTTGGGATAATGACATTCAGAAAAGATGGGGCACACTAAAATATCCCTACTACAATAGTGTTGGGGCCACCAGAAGGAAAAAGGATGCTAAGTGGATGCTTCCTAGGCTAGGAAGACATAAACTCAACTTCAACGAGGTTGCCAAGGGCAACCCCAAGCCCGCTAGAGCAGGATGTGTTATCATTAACGAAGTTGGTGACTGTGTGTGGGCCTTGGCAAGAATTCTTGGGGTGGCTTCAAACAATGAAGGAGAAATGGAGGCGCTGGTTGCAGGGCTAGACCTTTGCTTGGCGAAAGGTATCCTAGTAGTTGAGATCGAGGGGGACTCAGAAATCTGCGTCAATGCAGTGAGGAGGAACAGGGTACAGAATTGGAAACTGGAGCGGCAACTCAAGCAGGTTTAGAATTGCCTAAATAGGTTGGAATTCTTTTGGATTTCCCACGTATATAAGGCTACCAATGGGGCAGCTGATACAATGGCCAACTTGGGGGTTACTTTAGATAGGCACGAGTCCATCTTTGAGGGGGATAGCTTATCGCGGGAATAAAAATGTATTGTCACAGAAGAGCAAAGGTCGGGACGTGACTGCACTTGGGAAGGATGATAGTCTAATCCGCTATAGCTCTTACGGATTTGGCCATCCGCATTGGGCATCCAATGGTTTACCTAGCGGCTTGATGACCTTAGATTTTCTCTTGGGAGGTGGCCTTTTAGTGTTTGTCAGAGGCGTGAAGGATTAAAGTTGGTTCACATACGATCGAAGGTCATGATTGGTCTTTTCCTCTACAAGAGGGATATTGGATTTTATCGTCCTCAGATTTTCTCTTATTCGTCTTTGATCTATAAATTCCAAAGTTGGGATCCTTCTACAACAGTGGTAGAAATGGTTGTTCACTTCAATATAGCATGCAAATGTCTGGGCGGGGTTGGCGAGCTGGAGACAATCAATGAGCAACTACGTTTCCTCTTTCCCAAGGAACAAGATAGGGAGATTGAGGCAATTCAAAATGTGATTGGAGAAGATTACCGGAGTGGATCACACACCCATGACATGCAGCTTCTAGAGATATTTTTTACCACCTATGTGCAGGTGTTGGGCACGGGCTTGTGGGGTGTTCATGCAGCCATGAGGTATGGGAACGACAGGACATATTTGCTGGTTTGCGCAGCCATTGACCAGGTGCCTGTGGAGCTAGAAGATGGTTTGGCATTGGGCATTCTCAGCCTCAATCAGGATAAGAAGAAATAAAAACTCCATAAGGCTTGGAAGGTATTAAAAAAGAGGTTGAGCAATACAACATAAGCTCCTTTATGCAATTCATTGAGGTGAACCAGGGTCTAATTGAAGAAAATATTATTGCAAGGTTGGTAGATGTGGCAGATGGTGTATGTTATCTGTATCACTGATGTTGTATGACTATTGTAACTTTGTTTTCAGTTCAATAGAGGGAGTTATCCCCTATGGTAGCACTTATCAAAAAAAAAATACTATATAATAAGAAACTTAAATATTTGTATATTTTATTTATAAAATAAATATAATTGCATAATAAGTATATAAATATTCTACTATAATTATATTAAACATATGATATAATTTAATTTACATATATACTTTTATAATATAATATTTTAATAAAAATATATAAACACAATATTTTACTCTATTTTAATTTTTAATTTAGATTTAGATTTAAAATTAATTTAATTATTTATGTTTATTTTGTGAAATTACAATAATAGATAAAAGGCATTAGAAGTAGTTCAATTTATAATTATATTTGTTCAATAAATTTTTTTATTGTAGAATAATTTTACCTTGAACTTTTATCTCCCCCCTCTTCTCTCTCCCTCCTCTACCTATCTCTCTCCCTTCTCCCCCCCTTTTCTCTCTTCCTCTACCTATCTCTCTCCCTTTCTCTTCTTCCCTCTCTCAATCTCTCCCCTCTCTCAATCTCTCCCCATATCTCCCTCCCTAGCTCCTTCCCTCACTCCTCCCTATCCCCCTATCTATCTCTCTATCCTACCTCTCTTTATTTATCTTTCTCTCTATCTTGTTGGAAGATGATGTTAGGAATATTGCATTATTAAGTTTTTAGGTTTGGTAATTAGAATAGTTAAATGATAAAATAAATGTGAGTTATAATAAAAAAACTCACGTAGCTATTCTAGGTTTGAAAGTAATTAGTTGAGATTTTATTATGAGTTGTTTTAAGTTGTTAAAACAACTCATATATTTATAGATCTGTTTCCTACAAAATAGGATATGAGAATCCTATATATATAATATTTATTGAATGAGAAATAAGAAGCACGTACTCTCTTTTGTTTAATTTTTTGTAGCTTCTTTTAGCTCTACCCAAATTCTCAATATGGTAACATAGAAATCATCTACGTGCTTGTGAAAATCCAAGGAGCCTCCTTCAAGGAAGATTGAATGCCAATGGAAAAATAAAAAATATTATTTGAACCAAACTGATGCATAGGCAAGTTTGTAAGAGTAATGATATATTGTTTTGATTTTAAAATGGAGTTTTTTATATCAATATAACACAGTCTCAGTAAAATTGTGATATCTCATTCATTTCTCAATAAAATTTAAAAATTCAAAGTGTTTTGGAAAGCTAATGAAGGGGACAATAAAACCCAGAAATATTTTGAAGACATTGTTTATATTTAATGAGCAGTTTGAAGCCAAAAAAATGGTGACTGTCAGTTGTGACGTGATAATTTATCTTTGAGGTAGAAGTTTTGTGAAAAAAATCACAGGTGGATTTCAGGAATCACGTTCATAATAAAATAAATCTTATCATTTGTTTTTATTCTTCTAACAGTGATTGATTTCATCTGTAAGTCACAGAGGATCTATATAAAATTTGTGATTGTTCCATGAAAGAGAGATGAGAGGATTTATGCGGTGTGCGTCATTTTTCGCAGAGGTTTGAAGAACAATACTTTTACTAATCTACAACATTTAAAAAAAAAATTATCGATTCTTACCACTTTGTATTTTGGATCGACATGATGTAAGTTGGAATCTGCAAAGGAAAATAGCCTTCATTTGTGCTTGCTGGCTTCACATGTGTTCTCCGCTCTATGTAGCATTCCTTTATTTGTTTTTGCTTTTATAAGAGAAGTAAAAATAAATAGATGTATGAATTCTTGCACATTCAGGGAGGCCAATGTGGCAACTAGACCGGTTCCAAGTTGTGAGAAGAAAATCTTACATTCTTCATCAATTTGTACAATATAGTAGCATTGTGGCACCATCTCCACAAGTGTATGCTTCAAGACACGATGAAAATTATGATGGATTCTATCATTTCCCTTGCCATGGATACCACAAGGGTCACTTGAATTAATAATAGTGTGTAGATTTTGATGTTTTTCTATAGCCAGCTTTGGGTAAAACATCTAGAATCCTCATAGTTCACTTTGGGAAAAGTAAGATTATACTTTATTTTATGCCCCAATTATCATGGGAAATGTCTAGACAACTCATGTGTCAAGTTATTTTTTAATCAATTATAATTTGTTTCATAGTTAATTTGTATTATTTTTATTTAGAATAAGGTCTATGGTCATATGAAAATAGTGTCAAAAAGTCATAAATCATAAAAATTGTTTCAATTGTAATTGGAGTGCATGATTGGTGGTATATGACACCCCTTATAGAGTGCTGTCACAATAGTGGTTTACAATTCCTGAGAGGAACGAATTTTAGCTGAAATCACATATTTTTAGAAAATATAATGATTTAAGTCTTAAAAAGTTCCATTTTAAGGATTCCAATTGAAGAGGGTTTGATCAAATCACCTTAGATCAAACCCCCTTGGATAGAACCTCGCTAGTTTTAAACCATACCTATAAATACGTCTCCTTTACACCTATCAAAATGCTGATAAAAAATGACTTTTGATTTAGCTTTTGGGGGATCAAATGAATTCATTTAAAATTTATTTCAAATGATTATGGTATTCCTCAGAACAAGCTATCAATGAATATAATTTTAATATGTTTTGGTTTTGTTATGTATTTGTTTTTTAAGTTTTATTAAACATAGGTTTTTCATCGAAAATGAATTTCTTTGCTCTTCACATGTGGAAAAATAGAAGATTATCAAAAAATTTGAAAAATATGAGTGCACCAAATATTGAAGTCCTTGATCCAACAAAAAAATAAAATAAAATTTTGACATATACAAAAAGTTACTCGTTATCTGATTGCGTCTAAATTGTAATTCATTTGACTTTGAAACTTGATTAAGGAAAAAATATTCAATAAAAAACTATTTAACCAAGTGGAAGCACCAGATATCAGAGTTACAAATCTAAATTTGAAAGAATTAGAATTTTATCCTTCATAGAAAAAAGTTTGTTATACGGTGTGTGTCATTTTAAAATGTTGTTTTCTGAAAAAAATCAATTTTCATGGGAGATGGAAAAAGAAGTGCAATTTTATTCCAAAAATTTTGAAAAAAATATTTTTAGAATCTACAGACAAAATTTGATGAGACTCTAGTTTGCACCATCTTCAAATTTCTCACGGTTTAGCCGCTATAGGTGCCCGAATGTGAAGATTTAGTTAAAAATAATAATTACAGTGTCCAGTTAGGCCAAAAATTGTAAACCACTATTATGGGATCACCCTATAAGAAGTTCACATCAAGGGGGAAGAATATAGTTTATCCTCACAATTTATGAAATGAGTCTCAAAGGAAAAATTTGCTAAGTAGCAAACAAATTGGAGGATGGAGGCACAAAAGGCTGGAGGACATTCATTGACCTCTCATTAGTCACTAGCAATGGGGTTGCAAAATTGCATTAGTGACAAAATTATATGTGACAAAATGACTAAAACCAAGATCAGTTTCTAAGTGGCAACGACAATTGTCTCATATCATTTGTGATCAAAGTGGCAATGATCTATAATGGTGGTTGCATATGCGGCAATGAGGACTTAGTTCTCAAGCTTTTTATGTTGTAATTAGATGTGTTTGTCCCCAATCACGATTGTTGATTGTTTGTGAGTGGATGTTTTTGTCCCCATTCACAAGAAGGTATAAGTGACTGGAAGTGTTTGTCCCCAATCACATGAGTTGGTGATTATAATTGGATGTGTGTGTCCCCAATCATAAATATTGTGAGCAAATGTGTTTGCCCCTGTTCATAACCTTGATGTTCGATAGATGTGTTCACTCATATCCAAACTCTATGTAATGCCTTGGGTAGATGTGTTAGTCCCTATCCTCAGTTCCATGGGTAGATGTGTTTGTCCCTATCCTTGGATGAAAGTACAATAAGTGTGGTGAGGCTAGTTCTACCATTGTTTGTCATGAGTAGATGTGTATGTCCCTACTCATACCTTATGATGAACTATTGGATGTGGGTTGGTCCACTATCCCCGTTTGGAGAATAATGCAATATGGGGGGTGTAAGGAATATAGCATTACTAAGTTTTTAGGTTTGTTGATTAGAATAGTTTAATGAGAAAATAAAAGTGTGTTATAATAAAAAACTCACATAGCTATTCTAGATTTGAAAGTAATTAGTTGGGATTTTATTATGAGCCATTTTAAGTTGTTAAAACAACTCTTATATTTAGAGATTTGTTTCCTAAAAAATAGGATATGAGAATCCTATATATATGTAATATGTATTGAATGAAAAATAGGAAGCACATACTATCTTTTGTTTAATTTTTTGCAAATTCTTTTGGCTCTACCCAAATTCTCAATAGATGTTATTCGAAAAATGAGCATGATATATACATTTTGCCTGATCTAGTGTTGTCATTGATGTCAACATTATTGTGGATCATTCTAGCATTATTTAGAAGTGTTTTTAAAGACATTTGTATAGGATAACTTGGTCTGGAAAGTATAGCTACTTAAAAATGTGTCTAAGTATCAATCTACTAGTACAGTGGTTCTGTGTGTCAGGTTTTGGGTTCGCAGTTCACCACAAATAGAGATATCATTATGTGATTCTAACAGTAATTTGGTGATCATCAGATGCATCTAAATCCTATTGGGAAGATATGTCTCAACCTTGCAAATACATAAGGTGTTGTTGATATGTTAATGTGGGGGGGTGTAGGGGGTACCCCCTTATGGGGATTCAGAGGTAGCGCCCCTGAAAGCCACATTTTATGTATATTTTATTATTGTAAATATTGACCATTCATCATTAGGTTTCATATCTAACAGTCAATATTTTGTTGGCTTGACTTTCCCTAGAAGGAAACCCTATTTTATGACCTGGTGTTGTATTATGGTTGTATTGTTGTGATGTATTCTGAGAGTCTGATAGCGGTCATGTTGCCTTTGCATCTTTGGTTGGCGATACTCCTATGAGAAGCTTGCATTGCAAGTATATTGTAATCTTTGTGATTTATGAATAATATATTGGGTAGCTTTTGGAGTGTGGGGTTTTTCTCCCGAAAGGGTTTTCTCCACGTAAATCACTATGTTGTGGTATGTATGATGGTTTTATGCAAGATCATGGGGATCCAAAAAGTGATGATGTGAAAAAAGGCATTTTTAACTTTCCCAAAAAAGTAAAAATATGCTTTGACATTTTCTAAGCTTAGATATAAAGTACATGGTGTCGTAACAAACACCAAAGCAAAATGGATATCCGTAATATTCAAATCATAAAAAAGTATTGAAAGTTATTATTATATATTCATCTATATATTGTCTATAATATATTATATTATATAATATCATATTATAATATAATATATATATATATATTATATATATTATATTATGTTATAATATATTATATTATGTTATAATATAATATATTATAATAGAATATTATATTATATTAAATCAGAAAACGGAAAACCTGAGAGTCATTTTCACTGTGCTTTTTCTTTTTCCCTACTGCTCGCATTGGAGCAACACAACAACTGAGATATATTTTGTATTATATCATTTTATAATATTATTATATTAATATATATAATATTATTACATTATATATATATATATTAATATTACATAATATAATATATATTTGATCGGTAAATAGTTGTAGGAGGCAACACCCATTATATTAATTATCAAAAATATTTACAATGATGCTTTCAATAATTCTAGAGAAACTTGTCTTTTATATACCCCTATCTCGATCACCTATCCCAAAGACACCAGTACTGAATGCATTGTATGAAATATTACCATCACCCTATATATTATAGTCAGATGTACAAACTTGAACGACTACCAGACTTACAGTGGCACCCATCGATTACCAAACTGGTGCAACTTGTGAGACCACCCCATATTATATCTGCATAAAAATAAAAAAATAAAAATTGACAGCACCTATCCAGGACTAGTCATCCTCCTCGTGCATCCTTTGTGCCCTAAATGTACCTACAACCACTAGGCACTCATTCCTACATGTATGGTGAGCCGAACTATTTGCTTATTCTTCCATTTCCCTAAAATATTCTTTCATCCATACCTCACCCTCTCCCAGCTCCTAGTCAATGTTTCCCTCATCCTCTGCTTCCATCACCACCCCTTCTTCCATAAATCTCGACACCCAGCCCAAGCTAGTCGCCTGGGAAATTCCCACCGTCTGTAGCAGGAAGGTGATGCCTTAGTCCATTTTTCCCAATCGCCTCTCCAGAGTTTCTAGTTCTAGAGAGCGGATGATTGGGAATTTGTTTAGCTCCACCCCACGTCCCCATGAAATGTAGAAGTTATGCGTTAATGGAATTAGGAGGTTGTCATCCACATTATCGAGAACTTCACCGATTTCATCCAGGTAAGCATCTAGAAACACCTTCTAAGTTAGCAGTTTTTCCTTCACTTTATTGACCCCCATATACAAAAGAATAGCCAAAAACATTGTTGCAATGTCTATGTTGCCCTAAATTGATGGAAGTAATTTAGAAACTCTTTCCCCAACACCTTCTTCACATCCACCAGAATCAAAGGGTGGTCTGGCACCAACATGGTCTTCAATCTCTTGTTCATTATCTACCCATAGAAGGACATCTGCTTCTTCAAGGAATCGAGGAAAATAAGTTTTTTCATTGTAATTCACTAATAGAGCACACAACCAAAAATGGAATGAGGCGTCACCCACTTCTTCGTCTTTTTGTAGAAGCTAACCAAGTATTGTCATTATGGTAATTTATTTCACTTTACTGACTGGTCGCCCTTTGCAATTTTTTAGATTTTCTATCTACCTGAGGTAATTATGATAGATAGTAAGTCCCAATTTCCATTATACGCCACCAAATGCAATTACATCGAAGCCTCTTTTTATCCCTTTAACCAATCCGCCAATTGGATCCTATCGTACTTCGGGGGATGAGTTCGCATCACTCAAGCTCGGATACCCACTTGCCCAATGAGTGAGTACATGTTGACAAAGAGGAGCGCTGGGTATGGAAGCTCCCGCCTAATGCATTTGAAGAATCTTAGCTGGATAACAACGTGTCACTATCACCTCATTACCACTTCCACATTTTCCACTCCATTTTCCATCACCACTCCTTCCTTGAGCATGTGGCTATGTTTCCATCAATATTATCTTTATGTTCTCATCTATTTCAAGTAACTATTTGGGGGTTCTCATGTAATTAGGTGATATATAAGGTTCACTTTCAACATTTTCATTTTTAATATTTCAATGCTATCAACATTTTCAATAACAATTCCAACATTTTCATTTTCAATTTCAACATTTTCATTTTCAATGTTAACATTTTCATTTTCAATATTTTCAATTTCAATATTTTTATTTTCAATTTCAATTTGAGTGTTTACCATACCTTGTCTTCTTTTCCTATGACTTTCTCTATCTTTTGCTCTGTATGCTTCAATTTGATCTGTTGTTAGTTTTCTCTTTGCTTTTCTCTTACAAAGACCACTGCTTCCCATTGCACAAACAAAAAAGAGCACACAAATGATTGTAAAGCATAAAAATGTGTAAAAGATTCTTCCAAAAGCTGAAATTTGTTTGATATAGACAAAAATCACGAGATTTCAACAACAAAAAGAATGTGGGGACCGTTGGAATGCTCAAAATGGTCCTCTTTTTGTTTCTTATATAATTCACAAAACAAATATCTATTTGAAACGAATATCTGTTACAAACGGATATCCATTTCCTTTAGTTTTAAAAAAAACTAAAGTTCATAAAATATTTTATGAATTGTCAATAGCATAATATTATTAATAGCATGCTATATCTTATGTTATGATATATTTTATATTATATATTATGATATTTATTTATTACATATTAATATATTATATATATTATTATTATTAAGGTATATATTATATATATATTATTATTAAGGTATATATTATATATATCATATCGTATATAAATTATATTATATATTAATATGTATGCATAGGGAAAGCTTCAAATCTTATACAATAAATAAGGATATCCATTACAAATGGATATCCCTTTTCTTTAGATTTTTATAAACCAAATAATACATAAAACCAATATTATGTATTTTTTTTTTGATACGTAAGAGATGAGTTTTGTATTCTAACAATAATTTTGCCTAGCCTGTACCAGGTGAGATTACAAATGAGGGATCTCATCCCCTTAGTTTTAGATTACATTTTATTCAACCATGGCCATCTTGACCCAAATAATTTACTACCTACTTGTTCAATAAGAAAAGTCTACAGATAACAAACTACCAGTCCAACCCTACTGTGCAGTAGATGTTTGTTGAGAGTTGATGCCAGATTTAATTTGAGAACACAAATTGTTATTGATCTCCTTTAGCTTGAGAATAGCATTTTCCTTTTTAGCTCTGAGTCATTCATCATCTCCCTCCAAATTTTGTTCGTCGGCAATGGAAATGGTGTGGGGCTTAAGCTGCATTCCTTTGCATACATCCCTATTTTGATTATTGCAGTGCTTCTTTTTCCTTATTGTTTTCCAATCATTTTTTCCAACCCCATCAATGGAATCCATTTGTGCATGTGTTGGAGCCTAAGAGAGGGGACACTCAACAACTGTGGTTTGAGCACCCTCAATGGAAACACTAGATTCAGGAGAGATCTCACCCAACTACCCCTCCTCCTTTGTGTTAAGATCAGGCCTTAAGGATCCAAAATTCTTGGGTGAGCTTGAGATAAAGTAATGTTTGGGGGAGGCATCTTTCCACCATGATGCCTCCCAATTAGCTTAAGACTTCCCAATTGAACAATTTGTTGCAACATGTCAAACTTTGTAGCATCTTCTGCATCTGAAATTTAAACCTTCATAGTCCAATGTTTGCACCTAGTTTTTGCCATTTGCATCCAAGTTAATTTCTGCTGAGAGGGATTTGGAGGTGTCCAACTCTACCAATATATGAGAAAAGGTTGTGTGAATTTTTTTTTTTGAGTTCGCATTTGTACATATGAATTTACCAAGAGAATTACCAATGGCTACAAGACACAATTCAAACTAGTACTGCAAGGGGATATTTGGGAGGTGAACCCAGATCGGCATAACTAAAAAGGATTGAGAGGTTCGATCAAAGTTTGGATGCCACAATTTTAGAATCAATGTACTATCTCCCCACATTCACATGTGTGATTGAGAATGGCCTTTTTGTCTTGCTTACTGTCAAAGACCACTATAAAAAAACCTTTTACACTTGGATAAGTTTCTAGATTTTTTTCCATCAAAGGACCCCATGAATTTGAGATCCATTCATGCAGTACCAGAAGACTAGGCCAAAATTGATTGAACCTACTAATCAACCCATTCTCAGAGAAAAATTCTTCATTTTCATGTAGCTCTTTTAATAATATAGCGAAATAACAACTTTGTCTCCTAGGGGTGAAAGCTTGGAGGGTTATGGAGATATACCAATCACTTGAGGGTCTTCCCCATTTACAGCTTAGGTGCCTATAAAAGTAGAGGAATGTACAGATGCACCCCCAATATCACTATCTGAGGCATTTAAATCTCCAGGTGGGTCAATTTGAGCCCTACACGAACCCATTGCCATCGACACTTTCATATTAGTGAAATCCTTGAGCCCATCAACATTTCCTTCATCTTTTGGGGTATCTTTGAGGGTTTACGTTGAGCCATCTCATCCACCGAGTGAGCCCACAACCATAGGCAAAGAAGCAGTTTGTGCAACAAAGAAACCAAACATGTCATCCACGAAGCCTCATAAACTCTGAGCAATGGTGCCCATCAATGCAAAAACCCCAACCAAAGAAGCCCCAAAGTAAATGCCCGAAGTTGCGCCATGAGAAGAAACCCTAGGTGCAGGTGAATTCAACAGTGTCATCATTTTCGACAACGAGCTCTATATGTTCTATCCTAATATTATGTATTATTAATATATAATAAATGTATTATATATTAATATATCATAATATACTATATATTATATAAATTATATATTATGATATATATATATTATATATAGTATATTTAATATATATACTATATATTATATAATATATTTAATACATAGTATATATTATATTTAATATTGTAGACATATAAAATTGACCTAACACTTATCACACATACTAAATGACATTTTCACATCAATTGCACCAAAAACCCTAAATTCCTCTATTAATTGAATAATACGACATTATTTAATTAATTCACTTTTTCATTATTTTTGACTAATTAAATAAATTCTATTTATTACCCTATTTCTGCCATTAATTGAATAATATGACATTATTTAATTAATTCACTTTTCATCAAATCGACCAATTAAATAAATTACATTTATTTAATAAAGTCCTAATCTCACTTTATTTCATCCTAATTAGTTAAATAATGTCAATTATTTAATTACATCATTAAATCACTTTATTCCCTTAAGTCAATCAAATTGTTAAAATATAATAATTTAATTAACTCACTTTCCCTCCAAATTTGAATAATTTGAATAAACTATTCAAATCATCATCAAAAATCAAATCAAACCAATACAACTTTATTTGCAAAAGTCAAATTGATTTGCATATTCAACTCCAAAATGAATTAAATCAATTAATTAATCATTCTCAGCCACTTTCCTGATTGAGCAAATTACAAACCACTAATTGCTCAATCTATTTCCTAACAGATCAATTTATTCTTCAATCCCACTGATTACTCAATCTATATTCTTGATTGATCAATCTATATTCCTGATTGATCAATCTATTCCTCAATCACACTAATTACGTAATCTATTTGCATAGATTATGCCCATATAAATCCTCTCAACAACTTTCAACCATCGATCAAGATATTCTACTACGTGATCCAAAGCATTTATTTCAAATAAAAAATTCTATATAACAAACCTCTTTCCTCACAAAAAAGGATTGAAGAATCAACATCATTTTGCACAACGAAGTATTGCCGAGATCATAATCAATATTGACAATGCCTCAGCACATTTCTTCAATCAACAAATGCATCGCATCAAAGCTTCTCGCACACAACAATAGAGGCTCCGCAATGATATAAACAACCCAACATCTTGCGAACACATTCTAACATGGGATGGTAACCTTTCTTTTGTTTTGAATTCATTTTGATAATCGTAGGATTTCATTGTGTGTTTTCAATAGTTTAGAAATTCATTTCATGAGTGAAGGAATAGATCTAGATTAGTGTTTTTGGTTTAGATTAGCTTCTATTTCATTGCATTTATCTTGTTTACAACGCTCTAATTTCCCCCACACATTCTAGCACGCCCGATAGAACTTTGGTCCCCAACACTAACGATTTGTGGGAAAATTTTCAAGTTACAGGTCTCAGAGGCACTCTAAAAAAATCTTCACGCACAGGTTCCAGAAAACTGTTGCACTTGATTTCATGGATCCAATGCACTTGACCCTGAAACTGGTGCACTTGACCTTGATTTTTGCACCTTTGAATTTTTCCAGTGCCTTTTTCTTCTGACAGAGGGTGCACTTGCATTTTTCTAGAATTTTTTCTCTCTAATAGAGGGCACCTTTGCTGATTTTTCTACGCTTTTGCTCTGTCAAACCTGTGTCTGAGATCTGCAAGTTGAATTATGATTTTAATGCTAACAGGTGTTTGTTTGGAATGTGTGATAGGTACTAATGTGTTTGTATGGAAGATTGAGAAAGCACTTGATGGAACCTTCAAAATTTTCAAATTTGAAATGTTTGTGTGCTCTTAGTGTGTCAACAAAGGTTTGGCTTGCATACTGCCAAATATGCTCTAGAGGCCCTCTTTGTCGATTAAAATTTTGTAACTTAGAGGTCATCTTGAAAATCCCTTTGGTAGAATGTTTTTTGGTACATATGGTAACACGCCTTCTCAGTTTTGGGCCCCCAGGATGAATTTTTATGGGCTTTCTAATCATTTCTGGATCATGACTGGGCTAAAAATGGTGTTCCGAAAAGTTTCAAATTTTACAATTCTAAAGGCAACCCATTTCTCATTTTGGTCTAAAACATCTCCATCTCTATTTTCATCAAAAATAGAGGTCATATGATGCATTATTTTAATATTTTTTGGTTGCGGCAAACACGTCCTACGGGTCAATTTATAGAGGCACCAAAATTCTAATGGCTTGGAATTTTTTGATTTAAAACCCATGTTTTAAATATTTGTTTATGATCGCTCACAAAAAATCATGGCTCTAGGTGTCCTGGTTTGCACACAATGAATTTTCTTTGTTTGATCCACGAGCAAAATTAAAATTTGCAAAGTTCCTAAAGTCTTAAAACGTAATATTTAAAATGGTTCAATATTTTAAATGCTATAAAAAGTGGAATGCAGGTGAATTGTGGGCATTTTAGGGAAAATTTAATGTTTGTTTCAAACTTTATAATGTTCAACATTATAATCTTTGCTTTCCCTGCTTGCTCGTTGGAAGGAAAGCTCACGACAATAGAGGATGGCGGGGAAGCAGGGAGGTGAAGGGAAGTATTGTGGAGAGGTTGAGACTTTCCAAATATTTTATTAAAACTTTGGCATTTCCTATTAAAGTTTTAAAAATCTCATTCTCTGTTGTTGCCCTATCCCGGAGTAGCAAGTGTTGTAGTTAGAAAATGCTTGCGAGGAAGCGGGCAAGCATGAATGTTGCTTCTCTTGGGCATTAAAACTATTATTCATCACGCGCAGGGTCATTTGAAGGATTTTTGGTGTTGTATTTGTGATAGTTTCACTTTTCATACCTACAATGAGCATCTATGGAGCCGGAAATGGTGTGTAATCACGTTTTTTGGTTTGGGGCAGATTTTTAATGCTATTTTTGAACTACAGATCATGGTTTTTGCTTCCAAAATGGTGCCTCAACCATTTATATTGCTTGGGAGGAAATTTTGGCAATATTTTATGCACTCCTTGGTTGCCAGTGAGATCAAGAATGCCCACCATCTCATTCTCACGACCTGCAAGTTTTTATGTGTCATTCTTTGAGCTGGATGCTTTTGTTTTAGCTTGCAAAATGTTTCAAAATGGCTAAGATGAGGAGAAGATAGAGTTGCATGATAATTACTGTAAACATTTGTTGATGCTGCCATAGTTTGTGGTGAAGTTGCAGAACGTGAATAACAACAGGGTGTGAAGAACAAGAAGCCATCGATCAATGATCAACAAGGAGGCAATGTGGACAAATCCAAGCCGTCCCTTCCTAGTCTGCGGGGGACCCACGAAAGTCATGTTTCATCAACGGGGATGCGGGGAGGAGTGTATGGAAGGTTTTAAAAATTTAATATTTTATGAAACCATTTGCTAATATTTAAAATATGTTTGCCCGTCAACCTGTGTGAATTGATGAAGTCGTTAGAAGCAAATAACAAGGGAGCAAGGAAGGCTCTACGTGGGCCTGTGCAGAAATAATTAAAGGAGGCACGGGTTAAAAGGTTTTATTTTGCCAATAAAAGATTCAAAGCCTTCATATAATGTGAAATCAAACTTTTTCTTTGTTGGGCAGTAAAGATAAAAGCACGAGTGAAATGTTTTCCATAGCCCAATATAAAATTAAAAGCCTCCACCAATAAAAATAAAAGCATTGGGTTGCAGTTAAATAATTAAAACATGAAGGGAAAAATAAGGTAAAAGATGCATAGGTAAAAGGGGTTTTCACACCCGATAAATGAAGAGTGAAATGCAATGAAACAAATCTGCAAGGTAAATGGTGAAAGCAAGAAGCAGGTGAATGGTTTTTTACAGTTGCAGATAAGCAAAGGAGATTAAAGGGCTTTCACAGTAAAGACAAAATATTTTTCATTGGCTGGGAAAAGTAAAAGAGGAGTGTAGTTCTTCATGAATACACAAGTTTTTTGTTGCAACATGGGCAAGGTAAACAAAGATTGAAATTCTTCCCGATAAAAAGGAATTTTTTTGTTGCAGGGTAAAAGCAAGAAAGTGGGGGGAATTTGAATGCTTAATGGGGATTCTTCAAGTGCAAAGAGGCAGTTATTGATCAACAGAGTTGAGTGATGCTAGATGTCTACTGAGGATTTCCATTTAGGGTTTCTACTTTTCCCTTAAGTCTAGTTTTTGTTTCATAAATTGTTGGGGGTTCGTTGTTTTGTAATTGATCATGGAGAAAATTGTAATGAGGATATAGAGCATTTTAGAGTTAAGTCTTAGGGTCTGAGTCTGTCAATGAATATGTAATTTTGATAGTAGTACTAGCAAAATAATACTGAATGGTGCAAATTCAAGGCCATTTTCTCTCCTATCTACTGGTTTTATTAGCTATGAATAACATAATCAAGGGTTATTTTATTTTTCTCCATTGATTTCCAATCGATGTGTGGTTTTGTTCTTGCTTTTTAATTCAAAGAATTAATGTAAATGCTTGAGTGAAGCTATTGGTTTATGTTAAATTGAGTGCTAGTATTTTGATAAGAAGTGGTGGTTGAGATATAATGTTGAAATATTGTAATGCAGTATCTTCAAAGCTTAATTGATGTCATGTATGAAATATTTATCAAGTTGTGTAGATATTTGAATTGACTCTATTCCAAGGATGAGGCACTAATCTAAGTGATTCATGTTACATTTAGTTGGTTAATTCAACAACAAATCATAGATTAAATCTAATTCACTTATCTATTTCAGTGTAATTGTGTGTGGAGTTTAATGTATTACATCTCTCATGTTTAAATCAAACATTACCATGAAGGTCAGCCAAGTCTTTAGGGTATTGTGTCCATTAAACATTTAAAAGGAGAATTATATGTTTATAGTGTTCTGTATGCTTTGACACACAAGTATCTACAAGCACACTATTGGGATCACCCTCCCGGGTCTCACAAAGCTCAAAGTGTAGAGGAGAAGGGTTTCATATCAATCTCCTATTCGTTGGCCAAATCTCTCTTTGAATCTTACCATAAGGCATGGCACCCCTTTAGGATTCAAATTAATTGCAGATTTGGGAACCAACACCACTAACACTTTTTCTGTAGGGAAGACGAATGGTCAAAGGAATTACGATTTTCATAGCTTCTTTCTTTAGGTTAGGAGAATCTTCATTTTGGTGCTTAAAAAGAACCCTACAAACAACACAATTTTTTTTGTAAAGTGCTCTAAAATGAATCATTTTCAATGCTTTTAAAGTTAGGAGAATCTTCATTTTGGTACTCAAAAAGAACCCTATGACAACACATTTTTGATTTAAGTGCTCTAAAATGAATCATTTTCAATGCTTTTTAAGTTAGGAGAATCTTCATTTTGGTGCTTAAAAGGAACCATACAAACAACACATTTTTTATTTAAGTGCTTGAACCAACAATTTTGTGGTTCTATAGGCTTCTCTTGCACTCTTAGGATCTTTCACCTAAAAGTAGAGAGATAGAACCCCAAAATTGAAGTGGCTCATTCAAATAGAGGATTGTATGATGTGAATATGACTAAATGCAATGTTGTAAATGCAACTAAATGATGAAATTGATTGACTATTGATGCAAAACCTATGAAATATGCAATGTTTGAAAACACGGTGAGATATGCAAGAATGAACTAAAACATGAATAAATGCAAAACATAATTGAAAGAGACTGATCAGAGTGCACCTGGGTAATGAATGTTGAATATGGAAGGATTTGGATGCTGGAAGAAATAAGTGTAAATCACCAATGGGACTCATTCACCATTGATGGTGAATTAGTCCTCCAAAATTCTGTGAAATCAAAGGTCAATTTTGTAGCTCCAGATTTGCACTTGTCTTCTTGTCGGGTTGATGGAGTCAAATCTATAGAAAATGGGTTGTAGGTTGTCTCCAAACCTGAAATAGGGTTTAGTTGACTTGAAACACTTTCTTGACTTTTTGACCACCTTTCAACACCTGATTGCTTGACAAATCTACATACAAAAGTCTACAAACACATATGCAAAAGGAGAAAAATGGTAAAGGGTTAGAGTATAGGGATTTTCCTTGGTCAAATCCCACTTTGGTAATCAAATCCTTAATGAAGAAATGGAATGAAATGAACAAGGAATGATGAATAAAAAACATGCAAATGCCCTTAACTCACCACAACCTTGTTGAAGAAATCCAAAGTTATGTCAATGGCTACTCCAAGATGCTTGATGAATGCTTGATTGAATGATGCAAAGTGCTCAAATCCTAATTGATGTTTAGTGAATGCAAGTGAATGAAGAGATGTAAAATGAGGAGAAAAACACTTATTTATACACACTTATGCCCTAATAACCCATCATCATCATCATTCCATCATCATCCTAGTGATTGATTATTCGCTTTCCAATTTGATGTGTGTGACTGATTAGGTCTCAAATTATTAAATAATTTGAGATGTTTAGGGGCATCATCATTCCATCATCATCCTATCTTTATATCATTATTCATTTTCCTCTATCCATACCTTAACTTCTTTGAAATAATGTTACTCGACACAAATATCATCTCGAACATCATCTCAAAGAGGGGAAAAATGTAGACATCAAAAATTTGTCCTCTTACGATACCTTGTCATAACATTGCATTATTTAGACACCTTGTAGTATGTTTTTCCACTAGGTACCCATGTCATCATCTAATTAGTTAAATAAACCTTATTTATTTGACTAATTTCGTTTATTCCTTTCCTATGAATAATTCATCAATTCCTCTAATGTTAATTAAATAATTTATATTATTTAATTAATTAAATAATTTCCATCCATTCCTCTAATGTTAATTAAATAATTTATATTATTCAAAAATGAAATCTTTCTATCTTTTTTGACAATCTTATCCCATCTCATTGTATTTCCTGTTTTGTCAAAAATCAAATCTTTATTGAATCTTGTTGAATCTTATCTTCGTCAACATCATAGCTCTATAAATACGGCCTCTCACAATACATTTGGGGATCTTCTTCAGACATCCTCATTCTGCCAAAATCATTCCTCAAATCTTTCATTCGTTCTTATCATTCTCCATTTGTCATCATATCAAGTCATTACGCTGCAATAGTGAGCACTCAACACTCCTCTATTATCAACCTTCGAAATCTTACATCCTTGTGCAGGTGGAGAAGAGCAATGGAGATAAATCGAGTTTAGCGTGGAGATCGGTTTGCGTTTTGCTTCTTATTTTGATTTTCATGTTGTCTCATACTCTATTGTGCTTGATAGGGTTTAGTTAATTTATTGTTTTCAACATTAAATCTGATTGATTATTTCCCTATCTATAGATACCTCATCATAGGCCGACATAAGGTAACTTTGAATAAAAACCCGAAATAAAATTTGAATTATTTGTATTTTGGAGCCAAGAGGGACTCATTCGCCACCCATGGCGAATGGGTCCCACCTTGGGCTAGTAAGTGGGTGTTGGGAATTATCTTTCATTTAATGTTGTTTGTTGGGTTTACATTCAAAAATACACTTAATTAAGCCTTATGAGTGCATAAAGGGGTCATATAAAGCATAAGAAAGGTGTAAATAATGAAATTAAGCCTAGAAAAGCATGAAATCTTGTTACAAGACTTTACAACACCTTAGAATAGGACTTGATAAGTGATGAAAAGGTGATTTTTAGGTGAATTATAATGAAAAGAGTCTAGAAAAGTGTAGAAATGTGTTACAACACCTTCACAAGACACTATAATTTGAATATTTAGGACCTAATGTGAATGCATAAGTTACATTGTAACATTAAATCAAAGTAAGACAAGCCAAACATCATAGGAGAAAGACCTAAAAGACCATAAAAATTTCAATGATCCATTTTTCTATGGTACAATGCTCTAAAATGAGCTCTTTCCAAGCTTTCATAGTTAGAGAATTTTTAGTTGGTGCATAAAGAGAACAACACAAACAAACTGTTCAATTGGTGCTCTAAAAAAGCTTTTTAGAATTCACATTAAACCCTTGGAATGTTTTATTTTTATTTGATTGACCAAAATGATTTGCTTTTGTTGACACATGCTCAAATTTATTTTGTTGTCCAACTAATACCAGGATCTAGGAACACTCAAATTTTGGGCTTAAAAATGAACAAGTCATTCTTTTGTTTTGCACCTTTGCTATGGTATTGACTGATATCTAGAACACTTCCATTGGATGATTTTAAATAGAACCATTGCTATCTTATTCACACTTTTTTGGGGATAACACCACTCAAGGCGCTTAAAAAGAATCAAATTGTTATGAAGTGTATTCTGTGCATTCTATTTTTGGCAAGCTAGGTGGTTGTCTTCTCCCCTGGCACCTTTTGTCCATCTTGGGTGAGCGAAAACATCTTGAGCTTCACACTTTTATTTTCAAAGCATACCTTTAGAGGGCTTGGCTATTGAGACACATCCCATGCTAGAGAACTCATAGGTGATCCAAGTGGTACTCTCATTTTGGACTGCTATATAAATAAATTATGGGTGTGAGGAAAGTTCATCACTCACTAGGTGTTGTTTTATACCAACGTCAATCTCCCCTAGTATCTGTGTGATATGTAGAAATCCGCAAGGGATGGGAAGCCTCTTAATTGAGAAAAATGTCGCATGCATAGGGATCCAAAACTAACAATCCCAAAACATGACTAAGAACCAACGTTTGTAGATGCTACCCTTTATCCAAGAACATTCTTTTAAAGTGTTGCATCAAAATTTACTTTTGAGAAGTTACTTTCCATGTCTGAATCCAGGCCTGTGTCATAGGTTGCATTTAAAATCATCCCTTCGAGGCATGAGGCAGGCCTACCTAAAAGGATGGTTTCTATCTCTAGGGTTGTAATGTTTGGTTATGTAAAACTTGCCAAAAATATCCAAAACAAAATTTGACATCAAACATTGTGCTTGAGCTAAAAGGAACATATCAAAACAAACACTAAACATGATGGTTGAATCACAAACCCTTTGAATTAGTGTATTCTTTTAAGAGAATCCTTATATTTGCACTCCTTGAAGGATCTCCTTAAAGGTTTCTAAATATTTAGGCTTTAATTTCAGGCTACATTGGATCAAAGTAAACATTGGAAACTATGGCTTGGGTATCGTGATTTCACAACTTAAAGCCATATACAAACAAGTTACACAAGTACATGTTTTTCGAGTCAGTCAAAGTTGTATCACTTGCCACATCTGGAAACATATCAAAACATCTAAAAACTACAAGAAAAACATCAACACTACTGCCAAAACACTAAAGCTTGAAAACTAATTTACATAGAGGCCACTTCTGCCATTGTTTCTAGTGCACTTGATCCAAAATTGGTCACACTTTGTAGAGAAAACTCACTTTTTCTCTCTATCCCATAAAACTTCACTGATGAAAATCAGTTGCATTTGACAAAATCTATGCACTTGATGAAAAACTAGCACACTTGCTCCTTGTATGCTCGCACTTGCTTCTCAGAAACTAGCGCACTTGATAAAAAATTGCTCACCATTTCCAAGAAAGCTCACTTTTGACTGAGTAAATTACCTCATTGGATGAAAACATACAGAGGCCACACTTGACATTTCAGCTCGCACTTGCTTCTCAAAAACCAATGCACTTGACAAATTTCAGGTCGTAGTTGATAAATCTGACTGCTTTTTCTCACAGTCTGTCACTTTTTCTCAAAACACATTGCTTCTAGTCTATCTTGTTGACAATAAAAAAAACAAATCAAAGTTGCTTACAAGATCCTTGTTAGAACAAAACAATTGGAAACCCAGATAAGTCATATAGTCCTTCATCCACTCTCAACATTCCATCCTAGTTTTGGAAATCAGAATTAAAAAAAACCTGGATTATTCCCTCACTCGCACTTCTAAGATATCAACAATTACTTGGAACTCAAGGCTAGTTCAAGTAAGCTTTTCTGCAACATATCCTCTAGAAGGACCAGTGAGATATCAATCTAGGTATTTTAGTATTTTGATTTCCAAGAATAGTGTCACCTTCAAACAACACTCAAACCTTAGGGTATCAAGCTTCATAACAAACCATATCAAAACATCAATACTTTCATCATATGACCATTTGGTGTTCGACTACTCTCATTCAACAATTGAACCTTGCGGCACCAATCCTACAACCAAGTCTCACACACATTGAAGGTGAACAAACTGACATCATTAGTAGTTTAAGGACCTTCATATTTGAGAAGATTGAAACACCTAATTAGTGGAGAAACATAAAAAGCATCTTAGATAAAGAGGAAGAGAAAACAAACCTAGCGGCCGAAAGACCCGTGTTACCACCTCAACAGACCTAGCAGCCGAAAGACCCGTGTTACCACCTCTTACGTGGCAATAGGTACCTATCCTTCATGATCTCTGGCAAGAGAAAAATCCTTAAACGAAAATCCATATTACGACTTTCAAAGAACTGTCCTACTCTAAAGTTTGCCAAAGGGTACATCTTGAGAAGATATCGCACCCATCAAAATCAACTTGACCATTTCTATTTATGCTTTTCAATGGGCCAACCACCCTTATATCTTCAATATAAAATCCCAAAAAACAAAAACAATTTCATTTTCCTTAAAACAAAAGAGTCCACAAAATCAAAAGCAATCTTTTTTCATAGCTAGGAGTCACGAAAATGCTCACAAAAGCTTGGAAGTTATTTATGACAACTACGAGATCACAACATAGGAAGAACATGGAAGCAAACAAGAACAATTCCAACATCCCACCAACGAACACCATGAACGACGAAGGTGGCCCATGTGGCTATAAGCTAGGTGACCTCAAAACACCCCAAAAGAGACCCACGTACAAAGACACATTCAATGAGGAAGAGCTAAACCACAAATGACAAGAAGTGATAGAACAATCCTACCAGGACCCAAAAAGAGTAGTCATAAAGGAGGTGGATACTAAGGAGGAAATACATGATGAGGAACTATTTGAACATTCCAACAACCCCAAGTTGCTCAAACTAATGGAAATTTTTTTGAGAAAGGAACCAAATTCATAATGCTTTAAGTTAGCACAGAGTGGTGCTAAACTACCAATAGATTTTAATGTGGAAGATCTCAAAGATCCAAATCATATTCTGTTAGGGGATAACTCGGTTGTGAGATAGATATCCAAACCCACGGAGATTCCAAACATGCCACCTGTATTCTCACAAAACAATGGTCAACCCATGGAAAACCAATTATCTAGAAAACCAACTTAGATCGAACAAGCAAGAATGGCACAACAGTATCAAGGAGGTCCATCCCAGTACGTACTACAAAGCAACAACCCTCCACTAGGACAATATATACCTCAAAACACTTTGAATTTCGATCCTTCCCAAAACACGCAGTACCATCAACAAAGTGGACCACAGGGTCCCCTTCCCAATCAACAACACCATCAACAAAGTGGAATGCGGGGTCCCCTTCTAAATCAGTATCATCAATAAGGTGGACCACAAGTTCCCCTTCCCAATCAATCGCCCCATCAACAAGGTAACCCACCAACGCACCATCAGTGAAGCCTTCAATATAGTATGTCCCAGCAAAAAGGTGTGCCACAAGGCACCCTTCTTCAATCATCTCACCAACAAGTTAACCCACCAATATACCATTAGGGAAGCCTTTAGTATAGTCCATACCAACAACAAGGTGTACCATAGGGCACCCTTCTTCAATCATCTCACCAACAAGGTAACCCACCAACACACCATTAGGGAAGCCTTCAGTATATTCCATCCTAGCAACAAGGTGTGCCACAAGGCACCCTTCTTCAGTCATCCTATCAACAAGGTAACCTGCCAATGCACCATCAAGGAAACCTTCAGCATAGTTCATACCAACAAAAATTTGTGCCACATGGTACCCTTCCCAATTCGTCCTACCAAAAAGGTATCCCGCTAACTCATCAACAGGGTAACCTTCAATATAATTCATTCTAGCAACAAGGAGCTAACCCTCCTTACACTCAACAGGGAGCTAACTATCCTTACATTCAACAAGGAGCCAATCCTCATTACATCCAACAAGGATTTAACCCTCCTTCCACCCAACATGGATACCAAGGTCTCATACCTTCACAATACCCAATCTATGACCAAAGCATGGTAGGAAAACTAGGCTATTGCATGCAAGACTTGCAAACAAAGGTACTGAAAATAGAGATAGAAATACAACTAGAAGTAGTGAACCAAAAGATAGCAGACATGCAGGTAGGGAAAATAAAGAAGACCTACACCCTTAGGAAATATTTCTATTCCCATTTGATTGCTCTATCACTAAGCTACCTTTTCCAAAAAACTTTGAAATACCCAAATTTGACAAGTACAAAGGAAAAGGAGATCCAGTAGAGCACATACGAGACTTCTCAGTGTCATGTATGGAGGTGAAAAATAATGGTGCTTACCTCATTATAACCTCATAGGTCATGCTATGGAGTGGTTTTCCCATATGTCACTTGGAATTAAAACCTTGGACGAACTATCTAGCAAGTTCATAAGCCACTTCTCATTCAACATATAGCAAGATGTCACCATCACAAATTTATCCACAATCAAATAGAGTCAAGGATATTCCTTTACCTCCTACCTATAGAGGTGGAGGCACAAAGCTAGTCAATGCAAATGGCTCATTCTTGGTAAGGAATTGGTAGATATATTCATCTCAAATATCCTACCCGAGATCAACTACCAACGAACTATGTTACGTATTGCAAAATTTGAAGAAACTATTGAAAAAGGATTACATGTTGAGAGAGCCCTCATAGCTAGGGGAGTCCTTAAATTGAACAACTCAAAAGACAGTCCCTCTAATTCAAACGATAAACCTAGGATCTAGGAAAAGAACAAGAACATTATAAACAATGGAGTAGTTGACACTAGAGCACTATGGAATACACAAAATATACCTCAAAGAAAACCTCAAGTGGCACAAACGATCTATGTTCCAAATAGCACACAAAAAAATGAACTTACCTATCCCAAGAACATTCAGGTAGTCAACCAACAAATGAATCAAGGAGGGCATCGAAGGCAATATGATCAACCTAAGAGGCAGTTCACGGTACTAGGAGAGTCACTAGAGATAGTCATGTGAAAACTAGTGCAACAAAACCTCATCAAGGTAAATGATCGCCCAAACTATGAGGAACCTAGCTTCAAGACACCATGGTATAATGAGAAAGACTTGTGTGAACTCCATAAAATAAAATAACATACAACAAACAATTGCATGAGACTTTAAAAACCTCATCCAAGACTTGATAGACAAAGGAGAATTGGATTTTGAACATTGTCCCAAAAACAAGGACCTTCAAATATACACAAACCCAATCCCAAACCACACTAAAAGGAATGACAAAGGAAAGGACCGCGATTATCATAATTCTAACTATACCTACGGTGACATAGTTCTAGGAACCCTCTCGCAGACTAATGACAATAGGGAAAATGTAGTGACTATACAAGATGGAGACAACAAATGCAATGTAAGTGCCTGTGGAGGAAGAGTTACAATACAAGCAGCCCCACCCAAACCCACAACTAAGTCATCAAATGACACCAACATTGTGGAACAACTGAACAAGACTCCTACCCTAATCTCAATCCTTGAATTGCTAAAACTATCACCCGCACATAGGGAGATATTGGAAAAATCATTGGAAGCATTAGTCCCTAATGACCTCGATCCTAATCAATTCCAAGCCATGGTTGGAAAAATCACGACAAACAATCATTTAGTCTTTTCCAAGAAAGATCTTTCACAAAAGAAATTCCACAACCAAGACCTATACATAGAAGTTGATGTCGACAAGAACATGGTCAAGTGGGTGTTGATAGATAATGGTGTAGGTTTAAACATCTGTACCTTAAAAAAATTCAAATAGTTGGGGCATTATGACGATGTGATAGGAAAAGGAAAGAGTATCACTATAAGGTCCTATGATGACCTCGAAAAGAATTCAGAAGGGACAGTCAAGCTATTGGTGCAGATAGGACCAACCATCACAGAAACTACATGTCAAGTACTTGACCTTGAGTTATCATATAACCTCCTCATAAAACGCCCTTGGATCCATGCATTACAAGAAATACCATTTACCTTTCAAAAATACGTAAATTTCCCCCATGAAGGAAAAGAGGTCACCTAATATGTCTATCTTAAACCTTTCCACGTCTATGCAAAGTTTGAAGAGAAGTATAATAAGATCCACACATACCTAGCAATGACATAACCTTCCATTCATTCTCATATGTTGACCCTTCCAAACTACCATTGACCTCAACCAAGATCACATCAAATGAGCAACCAAAAACGGAAACCAAGGTTCAAGTACTAGACAAAGGTAATGGAAACTACCACTTCAACCAAGCATTCTGCATTGGCATGCTTCCGCCAACACTCAAAATCTATAGAGGTTTGAAAGAGATCAAGTATGCTCAGACATTGCAAATGATAACCAAACCCACAATTTTCATTAAGTGGGGATATATGAAGGACAAGGAGGTATTCAAAGAGGACTTGTCATCCATGATTTACAAAGAGGAACAGAAAGAACTAGAAAATCCACAGTCCATTCTAATTGATCCTAGTAGTAGAGGTTATCAATTAGCTAAAAAAATGGGATATCAGGGAATAGGTGGCCTTGGGCTACACAAATAAGGCTAATGGGAGCCTATCATAGTGGAACAAAGAAAGAAAAATATGGGGATAGGTTATGAGCCAAAAGATGTGGTTACTCCAAAAATCGGACGAACCTCTTTTAAGAAACAAGAAGCTTTTGCCAGCGTCAAGGCACTAGATATCTACCATATCATGGACAATGATTACCCGTCAAAGACTTATTCAACAAATTTAGCATTGATAGGTTCCCTCTCTAGTTTATCAAAACCATTCCCAATGTCTATTATTATTCCATAACAAATTCTAATGAAAACGAATGGGATTCCCCTTCCTTTATCACTGGATATGGTTCCCCCACTTTTAGCAATGATGACCTAGACACCCAATGGGAAAAAGATACCATACTCACCATTTCAATAACCTCCATAATTTTTTTGGATAATGAGGATATCCTACCACTCTACTACCCACAATTAATAGATTGGGACCAACAACAACATACACCTATTCTAGATCCATTCTAGAATGATGAGGTGATCACAGAGTTCATGGGACTTCAAATAGACATTCCAGCAAGGGATCACAAAGCAGGATTCATCATGGAACTTGAACATGATGCATACTTTGGTGGAGATATCGAATCTTCTAGTCGCAAAAATGAAAGAGAAAAAATAAAAATAAAAATGTGATCCCCTAGAGAAGACCACAATGTGGCTCTATCAAATCCTGAAAAGAAGAAAATAAAGGACGCATCTAAAGGTGAAAACCTCCCCAAGGCACCCGAGGATGAAGGGTTCAATCTCCCCATATTGGAATATCAAGAAATATCAACACTCCTAGTAGAAGAAGCAGAGTTCGTAAATGTTGGCACATCAAAGGACCCAAAGATAACATACCATGCAGTGTTGCTTGATCCTGAAGAGAAAGAAAACTTCACAGCATTCATCAATGATAGGAAGGTAAATTTTACATGGACCTATGCAAATATGCCTAGACTAGATCCAACCCTAGTGGTACACCATTTGGATGTCTCCCTTGGAGAAAATCCTATCAAGAAAAAACTCAAAAAAAATCATCCTTAGATAGCATTATTGGTAAAGGTAGAACTAAATAAGTTACTAGATGTGGGTTTCATTAGACCCATTGACTATCCAGAATGGATATCAAATCTAGTACTAGTTTCAAAGCCTACTAGGGGAATAAGGATCTGCACAAGCTTTAGAGACCTGAACAAAGTCTGTCTAAAGGATGACTTCCCCCTCCCAAGTATTGACATGATCGTGGATCCAACAACAGGGCATGAGATGATATCCTTAATGGATGGTTTCTCCGGATATAACCAAATAAAAATATCTCTAGACAATCAACACAAAATAACATTTACTTGTGCTTGGGGGACCTTTTGTTGGAATGTAATGCCATTTGGTCTAAAGGATGTAGGAGCAACATATTAAAGAGTAATGATGACAATCGTCCACGATATGCTACATACAATCATGGAAGACTATGTGGATGACATTCTAGCAAAGTCCATTAAAAGGGAAGATCACTTGGCCAATCTTGTAAAGGTGTTTGATCAGCTTGAAAAATATAACCTGAGGCTCAACCCCAAGAATTGTGTGTTCGGAGTAACATCCAGAAAGTTGTTAGGGTACATATTGTCAAGAAGGGGGATTGAAGTGGATCCTGCAAAAGTAAAATCTATATTAGAGATGCCTCCCCCAAAGACATTAAAACAACTGAGGATTTTACAAGGGAATATTCAATCCATCAGGTGATTTATCACACAACTATTAGATAAATTTCACCCTTTCACTCATCTCCTACACAAGGACATTACCTTCAAATGGGATGGGAGATGTGACCAAGTGTTCCAACAAGTCAAGGAGTACCTACTTACTCCTCCTGTACTCATGCTACCTATTCTAGAAAAGGAAATACTACTCTATGTGTCTACCACCCAAGCAACGTTGGGAGCTCTCCTAGCCCAGCTAGATGATGATAACAAGGAAAGAATGATCTACTAAATTAGTTGAACACTGGTGGGGTATGAGTTGTACTACTCACTGATAGAAAGAGCATGTCTCTTAGTCGTATTTGTGAAACAAAAGTTGAGACACTGCATCTTAAATAGGAAAGTGAAGTTGATTTCAAAAGTAGACCCACTCAAGTACCTACTAGCAAAAGTAGCCCTAACATGCCAAATTGTTGAATGGGTGATGATTTTGATCAAATTTGATATAGAGTATGTGGATAGAAGATCCATCAAGGAACAAATCATAGCAGACCAGTTGCCAAAGCACCCATAGATGATTACAAGCCTTTCATAGTAGACTTTCTAGATGAAAGTATCCTGATGACATAATAGATAGGCCATTGGACTCTATACTTTGATAGGTCCCACACTCAACATGGCTCTTGAGTAGGTATTCTATTTCTCACACCACAAGGAGATAGTATACCCAAGGCGTACAGGATCACTTTCCCATGCATGAACAATATCTCAGAGTATGAAGCTTTAATCATAGGGCTCAAAATAGTTATTGAATGGAGAATAAAAGAGCTACAGGTCTTTAGAGACTCATCTAGTGATCAGACAAGTGAACGATGAGTACCAGAAAAAAGACAAGTTGATGCCATATAAAAGGATGGTGGATAGCTTCAAGGAATATTTTATCACAATAACCTTTGAACAAATTCCTTGGATCAATAACAGAGTTGTCGATGCAATGGCAACACTAGGCTCATTGCTTGATATTCCACAAAATGTTCCTAAGTATGAATTCCTTGTTGAACAACTTCTCATACCTACATTTGACATCCCAGAATTAGAACTGGTTTGTGTTGTTGTTGGTCCTAACTCCCCATGGTACCAAGACACCTTTGAATACATCCAACATGGTATCATACCACTTGACCTAATGACCACTCAAAAGAAAACCTTCACCCGTAGGACTTCCCTATTTACAATCTTAGGAGATACCCTATACCGTCATAGCCTAGATGGTATGTTACTCTGGTGTCTTAGCACAAAAGAAGCACAAACAGCCTTACAAGAGGTACACAAAGGATTTTTTTGGTCACATTCTAGCGAACCTAACCTAGTCCAAAAACTTCTCAAGATGGGGTATTATTGGCCCTCCATGGAACAAGAATGCATTTAGTATTCAAGAAAGTGTTGTCAATGCCAGTAGCACAATGACCTAATTCATGCACCAACACAAGAATTGAGACCCATCACAACACCATGGCCTTTCTTGCAATGGGGATTAGACCTGGTAGGTAAGATTTCTCCTACTTCATCTAACGAGCACAATTTTATTATCGCAACAACAGAGTATTTCAATAAATGGATAGAGGCAATTCCATTGACCTACATCACTGGAAAATAGATATCAAAGTTCATTTTGAATTATTTGATTTGTAGGTATGGAATTCCCCAAACGATAATAATAGACAAGAGAACCCCATTCAAGAATCAAGACGTCCAAGAACTATGTTCCAAATTCTCTATCCTACATAGATTCTCCATGCCCTATTATCCCCAAGGAAACAGTCAGGTTGAAGCATCTAATAAAACCATACTGAAAATACTAAAAAATACTATTAATGAAGCCGGCCGTGATTTGCATTTGCAGCTTAACCCATCCCTATGGGCTTATCAAACCACCATTTCAACACCTAAAGGTTCCACATTATTTTCCTTGGTCTACGGATCAGATGTTGTCTTACCTATCGAGGTTGAAATACCTTCATTACAAATCTCATTGAAAGGCATGATCAATAGTGAAGAATATCGGGTATCCAAGTTAAATGAATTGGAGCTCCTAGATGAAAGGTGTTTGAGAGCGTTAAACCATCTTCAGGTTTATAAAAATCGGCTCAAATGAAGCTATGACAAGAAAATCAAAGACATAAACTTTCAAGTTGGTGACTTGGTCCTCAAGGAGAATTAGAAGGTACAACTAAATCAAGACAATAAAGGAAAATTTGAACCCAATTGGTTAGGCCCATTTGTCATCACAAAAAGCTACGATTCTAGGGCTTATCAGTTGGCCACTCTTGAAGGAGAACTTTTAGTTGAACCATTGAAAAACAACCATCTCAAGAAGTTCTACACATAAAGAATGTCAGAATACCCCAAGCAAAAGGGTAAAAATCCAAAAAAATCAAAGAAAGAAAATACATGAAAAATCAAAAAATTAAGAAAAACGGTAAAGAAAAATAAAACATTTTTTGAGTGAAAACCACTTTGTGGTGCTCATAGAACAAGTATCGTAGTGAAAACCTAGAAAATAGGCACTATGTTTGAATAAGACTCATATCATTATCTATCGGTACTATCCACAACATCCACCCATTCATCCCATAATAAAGCATGTGTCCAACAATGGCTTGATACTGATTTAGGAAAGTCGTCTTGTCTCAAACTGGGGGAAACTTCTTGAAGATAGTCATGGATTAGATCTTTGTGCATCCTATTATGGTCGAAAACAACAAAATAAAAAAAAATTGAAAAAAATAAAAACCAAAACATTGTTGGATTATTCCTTCACTCAAACAGTCTAAGATATCAAAATTTGCTTGAACCTCACAACTAGTTCAAGTAGATTTCCCACAAAATATCCTCTAGAAACATAAGTGGAATATCAATCCAAGTTATCAATGTTTTTTATCTCAAAACAAGTTTATGCTTTGAGTCAACTAGTCAAACTATGTGGTCTTTGTGTGTACAATGTAGGAAAGGCTTAACAACCCCTGAGGTTGTAGGTCAATCCCCTTAGGTTGCTATCATGCTTTCTTTTAGCTTAGTCAAAAAATTCAAAATCCAAAAATAATCACAAAAATTCAAAATCCAAAAATACAAAATCCAAAAACATTCGAACCAAGCGAACTATGAGCCTCTGCGTGTACAACGTAGTCAAGGCTTATCTTTGATGAGCCCCTGAGGCCCTAGGTTAGTCCCTTGAAAAAAACAAAAACAACATCATAAAACTCAGAAAATCAATAAAGACCTACCCTGTCATCACAATCTGCAATAAACTTCTCACCCATAATAAACAAATCATCGCACCCACCCTTTGACAAAATAAACAAACAAAAAAAGTAAACATAAACAAGTTAGAACTTTCAAGCAAACAATCGCAAAGATTTGATCATAAAATAGATAGAAAAAATGTGAAAGTACTACCTACCTATCTTTTGACAATTCACTAACAACATCCTGAGATATATCTTAACGGATCCGTTCCTATGATAGACAATATCAATAATGAATAATAGCCCTGAAACCTCAAATAGACATGGCAAGTGATACTGCAAATTTGTTTTTATCTTTTTATGGTATATTTTTAATGATTTATTTTATTAACTCATTCCCAGGATCTCTCGACAATGTCCATAAGGATTTAGAGAAGAAGGAATGGGGGAAATTGAGGATCATTTTGATTTGTTGTTCAAGTAAGATATTTTTGTAATACTACCATGGTGAATACTTCCTTTATTGAGTGTATGGAAGTTGTTTTGAAGTATTTCATGAAGTAGTGGCATACAGGTGCTTAATACCTCTTATGTTACTGGTCTGACAAAGTTTTAACACAACCCAACCATATACTTTAAATAAAATTTTGTATGGTTGGTATGAACAAGAATATTCTTTATATGTTGAGTCAAAGTCCATGCAATGGATACAAAGTCACCTTGGTCATTAATACCCTGGGTGCATCGTATTTGTTTGCTACATCAAATAGGATTGTTCAAATTGTGAAGCCTCCAAGCAAAGTGAAAGCAACACATCAATAACTAACAACAAATTTCTATCCATCATTTTCTTCTAACATCCATCCTGCATCACAATATCATTAGTACACCATATTTTTGTATGGTCATGTATAATGTATAAGGCATGAACAAGAATATTCTTTATATGTTGAGTCAAAGTCCATGCAATGGATACAAAGTCACCTTGGTCATTAATACCCTGGGTGCATCGTATTTGTTTGCTACGTCAAATAGGATTGTTCAAATTGTGAAGCCTCCAAGCAAAGTGAAAGCAACACATCAATAACTAACAACAAATTTCTATCCATCATTTTCTTCTAACATCCATCCTGCATCACAATATCATTAGTACACCATATCCATCCTGCATCCACAATGTCATCAATACATATCATGATGATAATAAAACAATGAAAACATCATGTATAATGTATAAGGCATGCATCCATCATATATCAACATCATATAAACAACATATATCAAAATGATATATTGATCATCCATAATAAAACATCATATATGATCCATCCATCCACATCATATGCATACATCAGAAAAGTACAAAAAACATATATAAACATACATCATCATACATAGTCATTCATGATCATCACATAAACATATAAATGAGTTGAATCGAAGAATTCATATCTCATATATATCATCATCAAAAAAGGAGAATGTCATAGTACACCATCATCATGTGAAACAAGTGTGATAGGATAATATAACATAATACATATATACGAGGCCTCGACTGGGCCAATGAATATATATAAAAAAATTATGTTTGAAATATGTCTCTAAACAAACAACATGATAAAGATCAAGTACAACTATAACACTACCCAACAAAAAAGGGAGGACTCTATAGACCAGGCTGTGGATCACCATCTAGATCTAGTTGTCTGATAGAATGACCACCTGACTTGGCACCACCACCCGTGACACTAGGCTCTCCAAATCTTGATCAACGTTGTGCATGAGGAATAAAAGCATCATACAAAGTCTGGTATTATGTAGCCCTTTGTAATAACTGATCCCACTCAGTGCGAAGACTATCTCGCTCTATCCTTAGACTATCCCTCTCTGTGGTGACAACCTATAACTGTGTCTCAGCAATGACACGATTCCCAATATTTATGTCTCTCTTGGCTCTGAAACTATCTCACTCTACCATCATAGTAGTGAGTTGTGCCTCCACGACCTATTGCCACCCTATCTCCACAACCAACTATGCACCTCCATCCCTAGGTGGTGGATGGGAAACTGGAACCTGTCCCTGAACTTGAGGTATCTAATCACCCTGACCACCTTGTGCCCCATCCTATCGGGCCCAACCAAGCTACTCAGCTAGAATCTCAAGACATTTTCTCTCCCCGTGCCAACTTGTAATACCTACCCTACCAACTACGGGATCACCACTAGGATCTATGAATCTCTATGGCGCACATTGTTCTCACCATTGATCAAAATCAAGAGTGGTACTTGGATCCACTAAACCCATTGGCCAACCCCATCTGACTAGGGAAAGCAATGTAAATGTAGCAATGGTAGTATCTTTTTCAACCTGATGACCCCATACCTAGACCTCTTTGGTGGTCTGACCAAACCGAGCCTCATATGCATCAGGAAATCAGCCTTGTCTTTCTCCAAACTACCTGCATACTCTGTCGAGTAAATATCACTCTAAAAGAGAGAGCGATAAATCAATCATCTAGTTTTTCAATAGTATATTAGCTACTCCTGATCCTCCAGCTAGGAATCACAATCCATATACATGTCTCCATACAAAACCTGGCATGCCATCGAATACACGACGCTAGTACAAAAGATCCCCAAGCAAGGTGTAATGTAGAAAGTCTCCATAATGATAGGGGTACAAATCACCATCAATACAATCTTGTATACCATCAGGCCTCGTCACTACAATGTGCTCCCAAGCCCATACATGTAAAAGAGAGACATCTACAGAAATGGATTTCTCACCCCGATATGCAACCTCATGCATATCTCTATATAGGTGGGCGAGGAGGCATGAACCCCAGGCATATCTAGTCCCATGCTCAAACATTCCCTCAATATGTATATACCCCTTCCAACAGGGAATTGGCGGCCTCTCCTATCAGGAACAACCAACCCTGAAATCAAACTACAAAGAACATGGGAAATAGGGTTGGCACTCCCAACAAACTCTAATAAATCTATCTTAAACTGTCGAACCTCCAAGTGTCTGACATCAAGTACATGTTGCATAGCATGGGTACCCCATTGAATGGAGTATGTAACAAGCTCACCATGGATAGGTATGTAGAGAATCCTCCACACATCCTCGAGGGTAATGGTGGCCTCCCCTGTAGGTAAATGGAATGAAGAAGTCTCTGAATGCCACCACTCCATAAGCACGGTCATCATCGTAGTGTGACATTGGATGGGAGGAATGTAACAAATATGACATAGCCTAACTGTATCTAGAAAATATCTCTCCAAAACATCAAATCCGACAATCAAATCAAATAGATCTTGGGGTCGTCACTCCCTTGACTATAGTGGTTTAAGGACCACCTGCAATCATTCAACCAATGATGTTAGGGATTCACTTTGAACATGTAAAACAAAATGAAAATGATGAAGAAACTAACTTAGAGTTCCAAAAAGTAAAAATAGAAAAAAATGTAGCAAAAGCAATGAAGTTTTTGGAAAAAGTGAAGAAAAAAGGCAAAGGTTAGAAATTATTTGCAAAAATGCTTAGAAATATCAAAAATTCAAAATTCAAAATTGCAAAACTTTCTCAAATGCACAAAATGATCTCAAAAGCGCATTTCAAAGGTGAAAATTTAAGTCAAAGGTGCAATATTAAGTCAAGTGCACAATTCTTTTGTAAAAGCAAGATTTTTAGAATGGCAAATGCACTAAAGTCAAAGCAATAGCACTAAAAATCTAAAACCTACACTTTTGACTAGTTTGACTTTGTGCACAAATTATGAAAAGCATGAGAAGACAAAAATGAGAATCGAGAGGGTACATACTAGGGCACCGACGCCTATAGGCCGTCCAAACTTTCGAACCGTGTCTCCACGATGTGGGGCTCCCTGAATCAACACCATAGCTCCTTGACAACTAACAAAATGAGAAATCTAGAGACAAGAATTCACTATAGACTCAAAGTGAAAATGAGGTAATTAGAACCCTAATTACCTATTTTAACCCTCAATAACCCTAAATTTTACCTAGGAAACCCTAATTTTTACTTAAATAACCTTCTTAGATTAGAGCTCCTAGGAACATTTCAACAAGCAACGAGGGACCTATAGACCTAATTTTTTATTCTCTACACATTGAAACTAAAATAAAACAGTGTCGTGAGCCTGACCTCAAAAGCAAATTTTTTTACCAACCTCTTGAGGTGGTAGCACAAAGTCCTACCATCATTCCGTTGACTATCGGGGCACAATGGGGCATAATTTTTTTTCAAAATCTTGATCTTAACATCAAATCTTTGAAACAAGGCAACTCGTACTTTGTACCAAAGAGGGGGAAAATATAGACATATAAAATTGACCTAACACTTATCACACATACTAAATGGCATTTTCACATCATCGACATCATTATCCTCAAATATCACTGCATTTCACATCAATTGCATCAAAAACCCTAAATTCCTCTATTAATTGAATAATACGATGTTATTTAGTTAATTCACTTTTTCATCATTTTTGACTAATTAAATAAATTACATTTATTTAATAAAGTCCTAAAAACCTTAATCTACTATTAATCAAGAATAATATGACATTATTTAATTAATTCACTTTTCATCAAATTGACCAATTAAATAAATTACATTTATTTAATAGTCATAATCTCACTTTATTTCATCCTGATTAGTTAAATAACATCAATTATTTAATTACATCGCTAAATCACTTTATTCTCCTAAGTCGATTGAATTATTAAAATAATAATTTAATTAACTCACTTTCCCTCCAAATTTGAATAATTTGAATAAACTATTCAAATCATCATCAAAAATCAAATCAAACTAATGCAACTTTATTTGAAAAAGTCAAACTTGATTTGAACATTCAACTCCAAAATGAATGAATTAATTAAATCAATTAATTAATCATTCTCAACCACTTTCCTGATTAAGCAAATTACGAACCACTAATTGCTCAATCTATTTCCTAATAGATCAATCTATTCTTCAATCCCACCAATTGCTCAATCTATATTCCTGATTGATCAATTTATATTCTTGATTGATCAATCTATTCCTCAATCACACTAATTGCATAATCTATTTGTACAAATTATGCCCATAAAAATCCTCTCAACAACTTTTGACCGTCAATCAAGATATTCTACTACATGATCCAAAGCATTCATTTCAAATCAAAAATTCTATATAAAAAACCTCTTTCCTCACAAAAAAGGATCAAAGAATCAACATCATCTTGCACAACAAAGTACTACCGAGATCATAACCAATATTGACAATGCTTCAACACATTTCTTCGATCACATACAACAATGGAGGGTTCGTAGTGATATGAACAACCCGACATCTTGCGAACACACTCTGACATGGGATGGTAACCTTTCTTTTGTTTTGAATTTATTTTGATAATTGTAGGATTTCATTGTGTGTTTTCAATAGTTTAGAAAGTCATTTCAATCTGATATCCTATTTCGCGGTCTCGATCCTCTCTCTTCTTCTCTCAGGATCTGATCTTCTTGGGCATCTCTCCTCTCTCTCCCTTTCTCTCACTCTCCATCTCCCTCTCAGGTCTTTCTCATTCTCTCTCTCTCTCCCTCTCCTCTCAACTCTCTCTCTAGTCTTTTCCTCCCTCTATCCCTCCCAAACCCCTCTATAATATATTTATTATATATTAATATATTAAATTAATATATTATATAATACATATTATATATTAATATTAATATTAAGATATATATATATAAATTATATTATATATTAATATGTATGCATAAGGGAAGCTTCAAATCTTATACAATAAATAATGAAACGAATATCTATTTTCTTCAAATTGTTACAAACCGAGTATTCTTAACACATAATAAATGTATTACATATTAATATATCATAATATATTTAATATATATACTATATATTATATATTATATATAATATATAATATATAATATATAATATATAATATATTATATATTGTATATTATATATTATATATTATATATTGTATATTATATATTATATATTGTATATATTATATTTATTATATTATATATTAAAATGTATGCATAGGGTCGAAGCTTAAAATCTTATACAATAAATAATAGATATCCAATTTCTTTAGATTTTTATAAACCAAATAATACATAAAACCAATATTATGTTTTATTAATATATATTATATATTAATACATCATAATATATTATATATTATATATTATGATATATATATATAGTATATAATATATTATATAGTATATTTAATATATATACTATATATTATATATTATATAATATATATTTTATACTATATAGTATATAAGTAATATAGTATATAGTTTATATAGTATATATTATATATCTTATAATCTCTCTCTCTACTCTTTCCCTCTCTAGCTCTAGCACTACTACTCATATCTAGCTTGTATTTTGTATTGAACTTTTGAACATAGTAATTAAGAATTTTGTTATCAAAATCCTAACCTCTCAAACACATATCCCCTCTAATGGCCTTGATGGTAATATTACCCTTTCAAACATAAAGAACCAACACATTGAACGTATCTCAACCCAAATCGAAGACAGGAACACTTCTTTCTCCAATGAATACATCATGGAAGCGATAAGTTATAGCTATGGCCATTGACTCGGTAATTTCTCGCATGACATTGAGGCTTGCAATCTTACCAGCATCCTTTGTGGCCCTCTTTTGTGCATCATTAAAATAAGCATGCATAGTAATAATTGCATTCTTCACCTCACACTCAAGGTATTTTTTAGAAATGGTCTTCACTTTTATGAGCAGCATGGATGAGATATCTTTAGACAAAAATAACTTAGTTTCTCCTTTGTAAGTGTTCCTTGAAAGCATCACCAACAAGTCTCTAGGAGGAAGTAAAAGTGAGCCATAAGAGTGGTTCTATTTCCTTGCTCATTAACAAAAATATTAGCCATGTTATGTTACGGCTACCATACCCCAACACAACAGTAGCTTGTTCCTAGATCTATGCCAATGGCATTCTCTTGCTCCTTCCCCTTCCCTTTTCTCTCATACTTTCCCTCCATGCTCAATGAGCTACCTTCTTAGTCTCTAGAGGTTCATAATATATATAAATGATTTTTTATAATATAAAAACCCTCTTATTAGTTTGTTAGTTTGTCCATGTCGTCTCTCTCTCTTAGGTAGGTCTCTCTTAAGAGGTCTCTCTCATGTCTCTCTCACTCTCCATCTCCCCTCTCTCTCTCAAGTCTCTCCCACTCCTCTCTCTCTCTCTCTCAAGTATCTCTCTCTCCCCCTCTCTCTCTCTCAAGTCTCTCCCACTCCATCTCTCTCTCTTTGGTCCCTCTCTCTCTCTCTTGGGTCTCTTTCTCCCTCTATCCCTCCCATCCTACCTAGACAATTCTTTCTCAGTCACTCTCTCTTAGGTTTGTCCCTCTCTCTCTCAGATCTCTCCCTCCCTCTATCCCTCCCACCCTCTCTCTCTCTCGGGTATCTCGCTCCCTCTATACCTCCCACCCTACCTAGAGAACTCTCTCTCATCCCCTTTCTCTCCCTCCCACCTCCCCTCTCTCTTAGGTCTCTCCCTTGGGCACCCTACCTACATAACTCTCTTTCTCTTAGGTCTCTCTCTCTATGGTCTCTCTCACTCTCCATCTCCCTCTCAGGTCTCTCTCACTCTCCATCTCCCTCTTAGGTTTCTCTCTCTCTGGTATCACTCACTCTCCATCTCCCTCTCAGGTCTTTGTCTCTGTCTCTCTCTCCCAGGTCTCTCACTCCTCTCTCTCAAGTGTCTCCCTCCCTCTATCCCTCCCAAACCCCTCTCTCTCAGGGCTCTCCCTCCCTCTATCTCTCACATCCCCTCTCTCTATCTCACTATATATATACATATATATATATAATATACTATGTATTAAATATATTATATAATACATATAATGTATATTACATAATATTTAATATATACTATATAATATATAATATAATATAATATTTAATACATCATATATAATATATAATACATATAATATATTAGTACATTAGTGTATATTAATATATTAAATATTATGTATTACAAATAATATAGGTAACAGATATCCGTTATCTGTTTCTAATGGGTATCCATTTGAAATTTTGACAATATTAGTAGGATCGAGATTTGGTTCAGGACTGCCAAATCTAGAAATTCAATTGAAAAACTTGTTTACAAAATTTCCTTAGTTTTTCGATGTTTTCCCTTGTGGCTAACGACTTTTTTATCTGAATTTGATGAAACAAAAAGGGTTTATTGAAAAATTTATCAGCTTTCCACCAATATAAGATGTCTTATTTTGTATTTAATAAGTAATTATTATTGATTTTCTACATACATTATGACCAAATTCCTAATTGATAGGCTGATTGAAAAGCTTATGTAGTTTTCAAACTATTTCACATTTTTTTAATCTAAAATATGTGTCACATTCTATGCTTCGCATATTATAGGATTACAAAAAATAATTTCATAAATTTTTGACCAAGTTATGGTGCTCAGAAAAACACATTTTAATAATTTTTAAATGTTCTAATAAAAAATCATAAATAATTTATTTACATGCAACAAAATAACAAAAAAATGTGACACATTCAAGCATGTGTCTTCTACATATATTGAAAGTTTGAGAAAAAAGTTAATTTTCTTCTTGTACTTAGGTTGGTCAGACATACACCTGCTTTTTATCTATTTCTTGAAAATTTAGTACTACTACATTGAAATTTCAAAATTTTCACAAAATAGATTTAC
This sequence comes from Sequoia sempervirens, assembly GCA_007258455.2. Lineage (NCBI taxonomy): Eukaryota > Viridiplantae > Streptophyta > Pinopsida > Cupressales > Cupressaceae > Sequoia > Sequoia sempervirens. The sequence goes on from VDFB02364989.1 coordinate 260,715, forward strand.
TTTTTTCCAAAAAAGGACAAGTAGCCTAGAAACTGCATTTAATTTGCTACAAATTTTGTTCTTACATATTTTTCAAATTATATTAATAATCTATTCAAATTTTTATGTCAAGTTGCCTAACTCTATTTTTTTGAAATTTCATTGCCACTTAGGGGCCTAGTTTGGACACCCATGATCCTGCACTGACCTTGATATTTGTGTTTATTTCTATTTAAATTTTTATAAACGTTAAAGATTTGTAAAACCTTTGTGTTATTCTCCTCTCAAGATTAGTGTAGGAAGTTGTTTCGCTACCTTAGCTTCCTTAGAAATCCAAGAGTTTTTGTTGTTTGGTGAAGTATCCCAAAATATATGAATGATAGAGTTCATTTCTATATATTATAGTTATTTCCTGTATAGTGCATCAGTGTGGGAGATTCTGCATTACTTTGCGGATAAACATTTTGAGTTGTGATGTTGAAGAGATGTTTTCAGATGTCAGTTATGTAGGAATTCCAGATGGGATCGAGTTTTGAGTTCCACTTGTGGCGAATTGGGTAAACAAATCAATGTTTTTGTGTTTAGGTCTTATTTGGGGCCGACCTAACATGTTTGAAGGATTAATATGTGTTGCAATCTTATGTAGGACCTATATTTGGTCCATCCTGACCTATCTTGAGGTAATTTGAATTTCAAATTAAGGTGACAAAAAGTTTTGAGGATGACAAGTTCAAATTTTGTATGCTACATCCAATTAGGCTAACCTAATGGATGTTACACTTGATATGGTTATATATAGGATTTTTTTTTTAGTGTTTTGGGATGATGTGAGAGTGATGAGAAATTGATGACATGTATGGTGTTCCACCTACATGTGTGATGCGAATTTGATCAAAAGTGTGCAAATTCAGAGCAAAGCAGTGCATTAATCCAGATTTAGTGCAAAGATTATTTTGTACTTCATTGGAATTGTAATCCAACATACTAAATATGCAATTGTAATAGTTCAATAGGTTGTAAGCCACCCCCTCTATCTTCTATTCTCTGTGGGAAATGAGTCCATTGGACAATGAGTACATTTGTAGTGAGCATTTCTATAATATATTATATTTGGATATAATATATTGTCAGCTAACACTCATCGTGGTTTTTCCCATTTTGGGTTTTCCACGTAAAAATCTTGGTGTTCATGTACATTATGTGATGTTGTGGATGTTTCATGATTTCTTTGCTTATACCAATTGAATTTTCATTGATAACTAGATGGATAATGTTTGAATGGTTTAATAGAATACGGATTCACCCCCTGTCTCAGTATTCCAAGTGTTCAATAATTGGTATCAAAGCTTGGATCCTTGGAAGGATCTTGACCGCTTAGGGAAGATCTTGAAGATTGAACACATGGCTGATAGAAATTTTCCTATTCCTTTGGTAGAGATTCCTACTATTGATTATACTAAAGAAGATTGCATGATTGACAAAGATGGAGAACTCAAAGTTTCTCTTGAAGATCTCAAAAAAGTTGAAGATGAAAATAGAGATCTAAAGAAAAATCTTAAAGAGGAAAATGAATGCATCAGAAAATTGTGAGAACAAATCAAGAAGTTTAGAGAAAGGCATAAGGAAGTCAATAAGCAATTGAAGCAAGCAAATGAAGATCTCACCAGACTGAAAGTACAAGTGGAAGAAAAGAAAAGAGTTGAGGAATGTCTAAATGCAATGGTGGAAAGTAAATCTAATGAGTGCATAAGACTTGAACAAGAAGTGGAAAATCTAAGATCAGATCCGGAGAAGGCAATAATTCATGAAGATAAATTCAAGACAAGTTCTACAATGCTTGATGAGTTGATTGCAGCTCAAAAAGCATCTAAAGACAATGGTGGTTTGGGACTTGAAAAAGGAGAAAGCTCAAAAGAAAATTAGACACCTAATACAAAGAAGATCAATGAACCCGAGAAGATTGAAGACAAGAAGAACAATGGAAAGATCCGGAATCAAAGAAACAATGCTAGAAGACCTCCAGTCAGACAACCAAATGCTCAAAGGTACCCATGTTTCAATGGTGTTTGTTACTCTTGCAATAAATTTGGACATAGAGCAATGGAATGTAGAAGCAAAATGAATCAGAATGTTCCATCCTTTACTAGTCAATTCTTTACATGCATTGATTTGGACATAGAGCAAATGAATGCAGAAGTCAAATGGTGAATGGATATAACAATGGTAGAATGATTCAATCCTTCAATGGTTATTATTATACATGTTATGGATTTGGACACAAAACTAATCAATGCAGATAAAAAATGAATGGAAGGAGTAATGCTCATAGAAATGTCATGTGCAACAATTATAGTAGGCCTAGACATATTGCTAAATTTTGTAGAAATAGAAACACAAGGAAAGACAATCTGGTAAAGAAGAATGAACCAGTCAAAAATATTGATCTGGTTGGAAGTAAAGAAGGAAATGGAGAAGATATGGAGAAAGAAAGAGGATGCTAAGAACAAGGAAGAGTCTATACCATCCTTCAGTGTAGATGTTTCCTTTGGTAACTAAGTCTAGAGCTATGGCTTAGAGGGAGCTTTAATGGATATCATATGTCCCGGGCCAAAATAGAGCTACTAAAGCTACAATACGAAGATATGTGAAGAAGAATGAAATGCTTAATCTGTTGAAGAAGATTGTGGAAGAAAATATTCTAATGTTAAGATTTGTGGAGCTTGAGAAGGTGATTTTGCATATAGTTTTTAGGGTTGCCAGCTTTATGGTTCAAAGCATTTATTATAGAATTAGGTCAAATTAGAGAGTTAAAAAGAAATTTGTTAAGGAAAATTCATTTCATCAAAATCCATCGAAGGAGAATAGAGCAGTGAGAAGAAAATTTGAAGTGCAAAAGTGATTCAAAGCTCAAAGCATCAAAACCCTAGTTCAGTGAAGAGAAGTAAAAGGCATTTAGAAAATCTTGCATACCCTAGTTTTTTGGAATTATTATTTGAAAGCAATTTCAATGCAATGGAAACACCAAGGGTTGTAGATGTTTCTCAAAAGCCAAAACCTAAGTTTAAAAGATATCCCACCAGAGCCATAAAAGATTATCCTTTAGGTATATTTTCATATATACCATATGGGGTTTTACCTACCGAAGACATTAGGGCATACATTCATGGATGAGCACTCACCCGACAAATTATTGGACCTATGGATGAGTGAGTTAATTGGAGATGATTATGCTTTGAAGCTAGAGTACAAAGCTCTAATCGAGAAGGAATTAGATGTATGGCAATGGTTTTTGAATTTTAGCTATGATGAGAAGTATGTCAGAATGACCCTAAGAAGAGTTCATGACCATTTGATGTGGATTGATGGCCCTCATATGATTACTAAGGAGGTAATTAGAGAGATAACTGGTTTATGGTCCACTGAACCAATTCCAGTCTTGAGATCTATTAAGAACAAGGATGTAATGGAGAGAAAACGTGCTACATTTGATTAAAGATCCCTCATAGTAAACCCTATTAGAAGCCTGGAAGTTAGATACATAGTTATGCTTAGTGGATACAAGATTTATTATACCAATAGAGACAATTCGGTCTCTACCACCTCAATTCATGTGGTACATGACATGGTTGAGAACAATGTTGATTATGACCTCAATGAGTTGCTCTGATAACAATTGATGGAGAATTTGAAAGAAATTAAGAAGTATGTGTTCAAGTATGGAAGATTGGTGATGTGTTTGCTCTTCTACTTCTGAAAGAAAGTTTCAGTAATTGGGAAGGTTAATTGGTCAAGTACAAGGCCCATTGCACACTAGATAGGAGATTATATGAGAGGTATTGGAGATATTAATGGTCAAGATGATGCTCATGTAGCCTTCTTTGCAATATTCCAAAGAAGAATGAATGAGAGATAGAGGATTCCTAGAAGTGTAGTGTAAATATACAAGAATGACATCACTTTCCTAGTCTACACTGACTTTTACATAATGGAAGCAGTAGAACCTAGGACCATTTGGGTTCTGAAACTAGGTTATGAAGTTTTAGAGGCAGAACTTGGTTGTGCAGAGGTACTGTTGAATAGTCCTAAAGATCCCAACAAGCCAAGGTATGGGAATTATGAAGAAAACTCAATGGAAGTTCACCTAGAATTCAAGAAGGTTCTAGTGATGAGAAAGAATGTGGACAAGATGTTTGGCATATATGCACAAGAAAGTGGTCTCCCAATGGAAAAAGTTAAGTATTCCAGAGATAGAGCTAGAGCTGATATGAGTGCAGCAGAAGTCTCTGATAGCTCAAGGAGATAAGGAAGATTTGTTACATCATCTCTTCTTATTGCTGGTGAGAAGAGGAAATCCACATGTAGTCCTTTGGTAAGGGAGAAATCCCCTTTGGTAGTTCATGCCACTAGGGCAGAAGCAAAGAAAACTACCACCTCAATACCCCCTATTGTTTCTACAAGGAGAATGAAGCAAAAGGCAACAAGACAAAAGGAACTTGGCATCAATGTTGCTGAGGAAGAAAAGTTGGAAGAGAATGAAGCTTCTCTAATAAAAAAAAGAAAGAGAATTCATATTTTAGATACAAATAGTGAGGAGGAATTTGAGAAAGAGAAAGAAGGATTCAGAATACAAAAGAGGGAAAAGGTGAAGGAAGCCAAGAAGGCTTCTCTAAAGAAGAAGCGGAAAGAACCAAAGAAGCCTCCGGTAAAGGAAAAGAAAAGAAAATAATCTAAGAGACCTCACTCCCCTATGAAGGTTGAAGAACTTTTCAATAGTATAGTGCAAAATGAGATGCTAAAGAAGATAGCAAAATTGTACAAGGAAGCTCATGAGGTAGATCAAGCTAACATAATTGAAGTTATATTTCAATACATTGTTGTGTTTGAGGTAGATATGCAGAATATCCAGAAGGATATACCAAATGATGTTTGGTTAGTATTGTTGAAAAGAAGAGAGGATGCAATTATGGAGCATGAAAAGATGAAAGATGAAGCTCTTGAGAGAGTTGGTGCTCCCTTGTCTGAAGTAGACCAAGCCACTTTGGCTACCATCTATAGCAAGGATCTTAGAACTAAGCATAAGGTAAAAATTTGTATGGGAATGGATCAGAATGATCATTGTGATTTGAAAAGAGTGTAATGACTAGGTTGAGGAACTTGTACAGAAGTTGGGTTTTCTAGTAGTATTTGAAGAAGGTTTGAATGATGATTCCAGTGTCCCAGAACTTAATGATGAAGGAGATATGCACATAGATGATGCTCAACACGAGCATGAGATCAATGATGGAGTTACTAATGTAGAGGAAAATCTTGACAATACTCCTCTAGACACAGAAGAACTATCTCAAGGAAATGATGAAGTGGAAAAGGTTATAAGAGTAGAGGCAGTGCTCAAAGGAGAAACTACTAAGGATAACACCTCTATTCCTTTGGTTACTCAAGATATAGCAGAGGATAGGTCCACTCTCCCATTGGTAATTAATGATCAAGGAAACCCAAAGACATTCGTTCCTCTGAAAGACACAGAACCTGCCACTGGTGAAAGTGAAAAGCATGATGTGAACAAAGAACAAGAGCAAAGAAAAGAAGATGATGATGAAAGAAAAGAATAAGAAGAAGACAAGAATGAGGAGAATGAACAATGAAAGGATAAAGATAAAGGATATGAAGAGAAAAATGATGATGAAGACAAGGATAAGCCCTCTGGTGAAGAAGATAAGGCAGAGGAAGAGGAAAACATTGAGTCCAGGAAGGATGGAGAAACTAAAGAAAACTTGGAGTTACCTAAGACTTTCGGTGAGTCTTCCTTTAATAATCTATTGAAAAATATTTTGTCTAAGCAAGTAAGATTCCAACCAATTATTTCATCTTAGTTATTACGATTTCCCCTGCAACAAGGCAGCATAGTCTTGCATAAAATTTCTCTCATTCACAAGTTGCAGCTAGGTGATGTGTTTCGCACATCAGCAAGAAAAGAGATTATTGAAACATATCAAAAGAGTGTTGATTTAATGGATGAAGTTGTAAAGGCATTGCAAGCAATAACCCCCAATACAAACATTGATTCATCATTATCTGCAACATGGAGAATTTCAAGTTCTTGATTGATTCCTTCAAAGAATATGCCTCTAGACTAAAATGGAAATTTCAAACAAAAATTGAGGGAAGGCTTATAGAGAAGAAATTTTTGGATATTACAAAGAAGTGTGCATCTACACACAAGAAAGTCGAAGAAAGTTTGAAGGATGTACAAGCCTATGAAGAAGAAACGAAGACTTTCTTTTTGTACATTGTATGAAGTGGCCAGATGCCACACAAAGCATAAAGGATGTCATGGATGCTATTGAAACACAAATAAGTAGTGCATCAAGTGCTTATGATCTGGTACAAGATAGAGATGATTAGACCTAGACTGCTATAGTGGATCTACATGATAAATTATTTACTCTATAGAGCCAGAAAGAAGAAATGATCAAGCAGTTTGAGAAGCTAAGGGACTTGGTGAAGATGAAGTATATACCTGTCTCAAGTTGCCTTGCCAATACTGATAAGATTTCAAAGCTAAATCTTTTCCCTGGTACTCCAGAAGAAGGAGAGGAAACCTTGGTTGAGCTTGAGTCTTAACATAGAATTCTTGCAGCAACAAATAAAACTTGGGAAGAAGATAAATTTGTGTGGCAAGTCATTTTACAAAAGCTTCAAGGGTCAACATCTTCGGGTTGAAAGTTTCTATTTCTATGCATCTTTCAAGTTTTTCAAGTTTTTCATATTTTTTTATAAATATGCGGATGATATTATAGGAGTTTTGGGTTAAATTCCTAAGGGGGAGTTAGCATATTCATTCAGTTATTTTTGTTTATACATATGTTTGGGGAGTATACAAGAGTTGGTACCAGCACACTCTTTGTCATTGATGTCAAAGGGGGAGAGTTACTTGGTGAGATATTTGGAAAGATACTTGAAGTGTTTTGGGAAAGAAAGATATGTGTAAGGGGGAGAGCAAGTTTTTGGTGCGCATGTTTTCATCAATGACAAAGGGGGAGATTGTTGTCTAGAAGATGATGTTGTCCGAAAATATGAACATGATATGTACATTTTGCATGATCTCTAGTGTTTTCATTGATTTCCACATTGTTGTGGATCATTCTAGCATGATGTGGAAGTGTTTTTGAAGACATTGGTACAAGATAAGTTGGTCTGGAAAGTATAGCTACTCAAAAATTTGTCTAAGTATCAATTTGCCAATACATTGGTTTTGTACATTAGGTTAAATTGGGTTCGCACTTCACCGTAAATAGATATATCACTTTGTGATTCTAACAGTAATTTGGTGGTCATCATATGCATCTAAATCCAAGATTTTTTGTTGTTTGGTGAAGTATCCTAGAAGATATGAATGATAGAGTTTAGTTTTGTATATTGCAATTATTTCCTGTATAGTGTGTTGGTGTGGGAGATTTTGCGTTCCTTTGTGGATAAACATTTTGAGTTGTGATGTTGAAGATATGTTTCTAGATGTTAGTTGTGTAGGAATTCTAGATGGGATTGAGTTTTGAGTTCCATGTGTGGTGAATTGGGTAAACGGATGAAGGTTTTTGTGTTTAGGTCTTATTTGGGGCTGATCTAACACGTTTGAAGGATTAATATATGTTGCAATCTTATGTAGGACCTATATTGGATCCATCCCAACCTATCTTGAGGCAATTTGAATTTCAAGTTAAGGTGCAAGATATTGATAAAAAGTTTTGAGGACAACAAGTTCAAGTTTTGTGTGTTGCATCCATTTAGGTTGACCTAATTGATGTTAAACTTGATATAGATATATATAGGAGTTTGTTTTCAGTGTTTTGGGATGATGTGAGAGTGATGAGCGATTGATGACATGTATGGTGTTGCACCTACATGTGTGTGATGTGAATTTGATTAGAAGTGTGTGAATTCATAACAAAGCAGTGCATTGATCCATATCAGTGCACATATTATTTTGTACTTCATTAGAACTGTAATCCAACATACTGTAGATGCAATTGTAACAATTCAATGGGCTATAAGCCACCCTTTCTATCTTCTATTCTCTATGGGTAGTGAGTCCACTAAATAGTGAATCCACCTACAGTGAGCATTTATGTAATATAATATACTATATCTGGATATAATATATTGTGAGCTAATACTCAGCATGGTTTTTTTCATTTTGGGTTTTCCACGTAAAAATCATGGTGTTCGTGTGTTATGTGATGTTGTGGATTTTCCATGCTTTCTTTGCTTATATTAGTTGAATGTGCTTTGATAATTAGATGAATAATATTTGAATGGTTTGATAGAATACTAATTTACCTTCCCCCCCACCCTCTCAATATTCCAAGTGTTCAACATATCTATCTCTTTATATCTCTCATCCTCTCCTCCTCTCTCTATATCTCCTTATATCTCTATCTCTCTATTACTCTATCTCACCATCGAAATCTCTCTACCTCTCCCTCTCCCTCTTCCTTTATATCTCTCTATTTCTTCCTCTATATCTCTCCCTCTCTCCCTATTGCAAGCATAACATTAGCCTGTTGATAATGGAGTCTAGTTATTTTCCTAATTCAAAGATTTTGTTTTAGTTGTGTTTCAATCCATGTAAATAGATGCATAGTTGATTTAAAGCTATTACTTCTCCATTGAAACCTTCTTTGTATAAAAAACATCATATGCTAAATAGTCTACCAATTGATACCAAGAAAAAATGTATACCAAGAAAAAACCAAATTTTCTCATAATTAACTTTCCACACCTCTTCCGCGTACACATTGCTAGTTTATGTAGATTTTTCAAAAGGTAAGTATGCTAATATTATTGTAATAATATTAATGTAAGTGGAATCCACCCAAAAACGCTTTATTGGAATTAATTAACACACCGAACAATAACGAAATGTGAGATCTCGCAATTGTCGGGAGAGAGAACCATTATTTTTGGGTGGCGGGCGAAACTGGTTTAGCGGCAGATGTGCTTAGCCCGCGGGTTTAATTATGCGCCGCCCGCTGCGGTGAGAGAATTTTCATGCTAACTCCAGCGGCCCATCTTATACCACTGCCCGATTGGCCGCTGACCTAGGTCGACGCCTGTCTATGGTGGCCAGCGGGGAAGTAGTAACTATTTGCACGAACTCTCTGAACTGCTACATTGTCATCGGGATTCCATATCTAAATAATATGATTCCATGGGCTCAACCTCAGTACCATCTTCGTCACCATTTAATGCCAACTCGTGGCCAGTTCATTGACCGGACGGGAAGAACCCACGAGTAAATCATTGAGTTTAAGCTGTATTCCTCAATTGCAGATCTGGAAAAACATACATAGCACGGCAGGCAATGTACCTGCACAACTTTTCAAATATATCGCTTGTGGCCGACATCACAACTTACAGTTAAGCCCAGCCCATACAGTTGCCGATTTGCCAGTTTGTACTGGCAGGATAATGAAAAACTATTAAATCAGATTCAATTTGTACCCACTTGCTTGCCATTAGACTTTGTTTTTTATTGACTTGGGAGCAATAACGTAACTCAATTATTACATAATGCAGTCTGAAACACTCCAGCTCTAGAATAAAAAGGTGTATTTCATACAGCACTTGAGATCTTATTTCGCTTGTCTTTTAAGATTCAATTTTACGTGGGCCACGAATTACCATTTCTTCTGGGAAGAAGATAACACAACATTGCGGAGGACCCCAAATTTGTCTGACCCAACAGTTTTGCAGGCTACTTTTACTGTTCTTTAGTTTATGACTAGAAGCACCTCTTGCTAAAAATTATAGTCACACATGGTAACCCCATGTAGATGCAGCCTTTGCTCTCTCACAAATCATTCTCCACCACTTCTATCATTGTTTCTATTGAGGTTGTGAGCCTCAAAACATTTGAGAGAAAATATGAGGGGAATTTTGAGCTAGCTCAATTCCTCATAACCATTTCAAGATAGCCATATCGATGACTTCCTTGATTGCCTTAGATATCTATGTTTATCTCACATCAAAGATGATAAAGATTCCATTACTAAGAATTGGTCCCTGGAATGACATTTCCCTTCTTAGTGAGTATAAAAAGAAGAGTTTTTCCATTATTATTCCAACCTATGTGATGTTGAGCCTATTGAGGTCTATTGTGTGTTGAAGATGGAAACATATTATCACAATATAATTACCTTATTAATGTTGGCACCGATAATGGGATTGAAATTTTAATGGTAGTGTGAGTGAAATTATCATTGTTAGGATATGGTGATAATTAAATTGCAATCTTAACATATTATGTTGAGACTCCAACTTTGTTAGAATGGGTAACTTGGATGCACATCAAGATTTGATGGATATTATTGTATTATTATTACCTATATTATGTGAGATATTGTTACATATGTAATTGATTATGGGAGGTTAAAAAAGGAGATCAAAGATTTAGAGTTATGGAGCACCTTTCTCAAGATAGGCTATGATAATACAATTAGTGCACTAATGGAGTACCTAGAAATTGGTAAAAAGCTTAATGGTATCTTATGATGGAATCTATGGTGCATAAACTTTCTATTTTGTAGACCACTCTTATGTAGTGAGTCATGATAATTTTTATCATGATATTTTGAAACCATTATTGGGCTTATGGTGTTATTTTATAATGATTTTCTAAGTCTCCTTAAGTCTATATATTAAGATCCTTGTATGGATGAGGTATTAGAGTTATTTTCATGTACTCTCATGCTACCATAATTTTGTTAGACTAAAGAAGATTGTGAGTCCATAATTTCTACCTGATTAATACAAGCTTGGTATCTCTTTGATCTTAGTATTTTTTCTTGAAAGGATTTATGCATGTATATTTAGTGTCATATGTGTTTGTTGGTTTTAATTTATTATTTTACATGATTATTCGTGTTTTATTTCAATTTTAATGATTTATTCACATGTACCTCTAGTCAAATTAATCAAATTAGTGCACATGTGCTTATACTATTTGTCTATTGATTTTCTCAACATTTGATATCAACCCTAACAATTTTTCTTGGAGAGGGATGCCTTTTTAGAAGTGTTGTGAATTTTTTATTTTAGTGAAAGTGTTTATTTTAGTGATATTTTTAGATCCATTGTGGTGGCATTCATGGCTAGCACACCAATTAAAATTGAGAAGCTTAATATTTTTTGATACAAGTTGTGGAAGCTAAAAATGGAGGATCTCTTGAGATAAATGGATCAATAGAGAGTGGTTGCAAAGTATGTGAAACTTATGGACATGTATAGAAAATATTAGACTGTAAAATGGACAAGAAAGCATGGGGAACCATTGAGTTGTGTCTTACAATTTTTTTCCTCTTGCATGTCTTAGAGGAGGCTATTTCATACAATATGTGGAAGAGGATAAGTGATATCTATCAAGCAAAGATTCTTTTGAATAATTTGTATTTAAAAAAATGTTTACACTTTGAAAATGAAAGAGCAATGATCTGTTATTAAGTATTTGAATACATGCAATTTAATTTGATTCAATTAGTTTTTAGTGATGATAAGATAGACAAAGAGGTTAAGTGTATTTATTAATTTAAATTCTTTGGGCCTAAATCTTGTAAGAACCTAATCATTTCTCTTAGTGATTTTATGATGCATCTAAAATTGGATGCCCTTATTGCTACCTCACTTCATGAGGAGATGAGGAGAAAATAATTGATGCTTGCTCAAAAGATGTATCACATGATTGGGGAAAGCCCGAGGAGAAAGTTGGGTCTAAAGAGAATAGAAAAAATTGAAATATAGGTCTAAATCTAAAGGATTATACAAATACCCTAGAAAGAGTGGAGTGAGTTGTTGGAATTATATAGAAAATAAAGACACATAACTTGAAGGAATGTAAAAATACTAGGAATAAATCCTATGATGATTTTTCCACTAAGAAATCATCTTATGATGGTGATAATGATCATGCTTAATTATTTTTTCTATTGTTAGTGATAATTGTTGGCTCATTAATTTAGGTTTATCCTATCATATGATTCGCCAAAATGAGTAATTCTCATTTTACTAACTTGCTTATGATTGAGGAAATTTTGTCTTTGGTTTCAATAGTTCACATCAAACTATTGGTAAGGGAAAGGTATAGTTATGTTTCAATGATGGAAGAGTGAAAATTCTCAATGGTATTTTATATATCCTAGGACTTGTGAGAAATATTCTTTCTACATCCAAGTTGAATGATTCTTGAGCGCACACAAAATTGGATATTTGGTTGTAAGTTGGTTAAGGGAAATCTAGTGGTAGCAAGAGGCTCATGATGTGGGACTTTGTTTAGACTCGATCCCTCCACATTTTGTAATCCTATCAATATAAGTGACACTTTTAAAAATAAATTATAAGTTGTGGTAAAAATACTTAGGGAATATTGGTAAAAATGGTTTTAGGGCCATTAAATTCATAAAATGATGATTAACATTTTTCTTTCCAATGAGTTTGATTTTTGTGAACAATGTGTGTTTGGAAAGTGGAATAGATTTTTTGGAAGTACTAGAGAAATATGTTTGAGAAGACATTCATTTGGATATATTTGGTCTATTGTACATGTGAGTTATATTGGTAAATGATGTTATTATATTTAAATTATCAATGATTAGTCAAGATGCATTTAAGTTTATTTTCTTAGACCTAAATATGTATTTGTAGATAGGAAGATAAAGGTATTGAGATCTAATAATGCGGGTGAATATTTATCTAAGAAATTTGATGATTTCTATAGACATGTAGGTATTATGTGGTAGAAGACTACTCCTTACACACTAATGGAGCCCTATTTCATAATCCTTAAAATGCAAAATTATTAACTCCTCGTACACTTTATTGGAGTTGTGTTCTATTAATTTACTATTTATAACCAATCTTAGAGAGTTTATGTGGATTTTCTCTTTGTTAAAATTTGGCTAAGTGTTGTCCTTTGTCATCCTTTATGTGTTGATTTATGTGGGATGTTGTTAAAATCTTAAAAATTCAAGTGTGGTGGGGTTTATGTTGTTCAAATTCTTAAATTTTGTTAAAGTTGTCAATTTTTTAGGATTTCCCTAACTATAGTACCATTTCCCTATCACCCTTAATCTCTAAAACCTTGACCATTTTCCTTAAGTTATTTCTTGTGCCTAATTTTTTGAGTTTCCCTTCCCTTGACACATTTTTCATGATACCCTCAAAATCCAAAACCTTGACCCTTCAAATTGATTTCATTTTTCATCAAAGTTTCAAACTTTACCTTAGCCAAATGTCATTCCTTTCATTCTCTTGAACTTTGATCCTCGATAAAATATTTTCACTAAGTTAATTTGCTATGGTTAGAGTTGTAGTGTTATTTCTACCTTGGTACCTATTTGTTGTCATTCTAAACACCAAAATCTAAATGTTTCCTTTATTTATTTTTTCAAACTCAAACTTTCTCTCATCCCCTTACCCAAGTACTTTGTGAGAATCCTTGAAGCCTGATGTGTGATAACTTCTTGCATGTATCCTATTGAAGTTGGAGAAGTGAATGACCATTTCACTTGGTACCAAGTATGCAATACTCTCAAATTCTAATCCCCGACAAGGCATGAGTCATGAGGTATGCCTAACTTTGAATCCCCAAAATTATAACAACTCCCTTTTTTGTACTATTTACTCTTATTGACTTCCCTACATTTCCCAAAGGGCCATAAATGACTTGATAAGGCCTTGCAATTGGCCAATCAGATTTTCCCACCCATAAATAATTGTTCACTTCAAAGTCACACATTTTCATTTATTTACAATGAAAGAGAAAAGAAAATTGGCCCATGCCTCCATTAATATAGTAGTTAAAAATTCAAGTCCTGATGGTCCTCATGTCATCTCTTGGCCATTGCTCTTGTAGATTTAATGGGATTTTCCTCATTTTACACAAAAAATTATGGTGTTTATTGGTGCACAAATAATATTTTCACTAATTGAAGGTTATTGTTACAACTATAAAAAAAGTCACAATTTCGCAACAAGGGTTTCATGCAATACATTTCTAGGAAATTTTTTCTAGTGATTTCTCTTGTAATCTCAACTTAGGTGTGTGCACAGAGATGGGGGGCCAAAACATTTCCACCACATTTTGGTTCATGGAAATAAAATATGAGCATGTTATAATGTTCCCATATTATGTGTCTATTAGCATATAAAAAAATAAGCTGAGCTTTTTGAGCTTGACCTCATTTCTTGTAAGCCCTAATATGAGTGAGGAAAAGCATGAGGGAATTTGTGAGATATTTGAGTGGATGCAAGCCAACAAAATACCACCATAATGTTCATGAGGTCAAGGAGGTGGGTAAGTGCACCAAGATGGTTCCCAAAAAGGGGGCTTAAGTGGCCAATTTTTTTTTTCTAAAATCAGGAAATATTGACCTTGGACGTGAAATTGAGGATAGTTACACTTAAAATTTTGAGATTGAACAAAAACAAGGATAAAAGTGCTCCAAGTCTACTTTCTAAACTACTAATTTATTTTGAAAATGGTTGAGATTAAGGGGTTCAAAAGAGGTACGTACACAAATTGGTGCTAGTTTTGTCAGAAAAACATAACATAGCAACTCTTGTATGACCCTAGCACGGTGAACTTTTTTGTAGTATTTTTAAAATCGCTACGGTCAGAAGTTAGCTAATAGTATCTAGTTGATGCACAATTTTTCCGATAGTTTTTTAATGTATATTTGATTTTTTACTAATTTTCTAAGTGGGCACTTCCTGAAAAGTGAAATTTTGGTCATGCTCCCTAGTTTCCTAATTTATATTTTTGAAGGTAATTGAAATTTTTTTTTTTAAAAAAAAATTGTAGAATGGAGTCTAGTTTCTTAAAATGTAATTTATTTGAAATTTTGATGAACGGTTAATTTATAACGAAAAAAAACCAAACATTGCTTTTTGGCAAAAAAGAGACATACAAACAAAAGAAATTATGGATGAAAGGCTTAACATTGTCAAAACGTGAAAAAAATTACATTGGATAGCTAAGAGAGAATCTAACATTACCCATGTGTTCGATTTTGTCAATATTGAACCAGATGCAATCCTAATGGTGAGCACAAACTTGATTATGTGAAAAAATTATAGAATTTGCAAAAACACGTCTCTGGTCATTAGGAATGCCCTCCAAGCCTTTGGGTTGGTATTCCAAGGCAAATGCCAATGCTAAGGCTCGGGGATTCCCAAAGCAAAATATAATGTGAGCGTGTTATAACGTGCTCACGTTATGTCTTTGTTTTGACATTTTTTTGCTTATCTGAGATACATGTCAAGCGAGACATAACGCGCTCACGTTATGTCTTCCTTAATTATAAATGCCACTCTATTGAATGTTTGTTGATATATTTGTATGTACATGTATGCTGGTGTGTCATGTATGTATGTATGTATGTATGTATGTATGTATGCCTATATGTATCAGTGCATGTATATTGTATGGATGTAGGATTGTATGTACATATGTATTATGCTTGTATGTATTTATGTATGTATTTAGAGGGAGGGAGAATTTTAAGAGAGAGAGAGAGTTGTCTAGGTAGGGTGGGATGGGGAGAGGGAGAGAGAGTATGGAGAGAGGGAGAGGGGGTGGAAGTGAGAGTTTAAGAGAGAGGGAGTGGGAGAGAAGGGGTTAGAGTGAGGGGGACTTAATTAGGTAGGGTGAGAGGGAGACACTTGAGAGATAGGTAGGGAGAGGGAGTGCAAGAGAGAGGGAGTGGGAG